>JASDQU010204603.1:4604-18023 GCA_032191745.1 Picea mariana
TCACACATTTAAATATTATGTCAACATAGGTTGGTTCAAGTGACTATGAAGCAATCAATTAAAAAAAATGGGTGAAACTCTATGTACCACTGAACGAAGAGTTGAGGAGTTTGATCCTAAACGAGGCTCACGG
Organism: Picea mariana; assembly: GCA_032191745.1. Lineage (NCBI taxonomy): Eukaryota > Viridiplantae > Streptophyta > Pinopsida > Pinales > Pinaceae > Picea > Picea mariana. The sequence goes on from JASDQU010204603.1 coordinate 4,738, forward strand.
AGAAGTGTACATGGCTCACCCGGAAGTCACGAAGATGAGGGTGGACCTTAAACCCTTATTCTTCTGGAAAGGAATGAAGGAGGACATAGTCAACTATGTGGCCAAATGTCTAGCATGTCAGCAGGTAAAGGTTGAACATAGACATTCAACAAGATTACCACAACCACACGCTATTCCAGAATCGAAATGGGAGGTTATTTCAATGGATTTCATTGTTGGATTGCCACTGACGGTAAGGAGACACGACTCGATTTTCGTGGTAGTCGAAACTCTGAAGAAGAGTGCTCATTTTATTCCTGTGTGTACAACATATCAGGCACCTGACATAGCTAGAGTTTTCATCAGTGATATTGGGAGGTTGCATGGCATACCTAAGAGGATTATATCCGATTGAGGATCGGTGTTTACTGGACGATTTTGGACTAGTTTCCAAGAGGCCTTGGGAACCCGACTTAAGTTTAGAATTGTGTATCTCTCGAAGATTGACAGGAAGACCGAACAAACAAACCAGACCTTGGAAGACATGTTGCACATGTATGGGATGGACCAACAAAAGCGTTGGGAAGAATTCTTTCCACTGGTAGAATTTGCTTATAACAACAGTTACCAAAGCGCCTTTAATATGGTGCCTTTCGAGTTTCTTTATGGGCGATCGTGTCGAATGCCTTTGAGTTGGGATCAGATTGAGGATAGGGTCTTGGTGGGACTGGAAGTGATCCACAAATTGGAAGATTAAATGCAAACTATATGACAAAGGATCAAGGAAGCGTAGGATCAACAAAAGCGTTATGTCGATGCGCGTTGTGTCGACCGTAGTTACAATGTGGCAATCGAGTATTTTTGTGGCAGAAACCGCATAAGAGTTCGATCGAGTTCGAAAAAGGGGCTAAACTATATCCTAGGTTCATGTGATCCTACGAGACTGTGGAAAAAAGAGGTCCGTGGCCTAATGACTAGCCTTTCCTGATTCTTGAGGCATATGCACGATGTCTTTCACGTCTCTGTTTGAGACATTATGATTAGTGATCCTACACATGTTTTGACTTGAGCACCTTGTGGGTGTTGGATGAGGGTGCGCTCACGGCTGCGCCGATCCACATCCTAGATAATCGTATTTGACAAATATGTCATTGAATAGTAGATAAGGTCAAGGTCCAGTGGGACAACTATAGTCCGCACCCAACGACCTTGGAGGACGCACATGATTTGCACCAATAGTTTCCATTTTTGTTGGAAAGATAGAGTTATGATATTGTGATACACATTATTTTGGCACTTATATACTGTGAAACTTCGGTATGAAGTTTAGACCAAGAGGGGGTGTATGTAACATCTCGCTCTTGTGCGCACTGAGGGAGCTTATTCTTTGAGGACACTTGCTTGCAAGTGATCCGGATTATTATACCATTGACCGTTGATTATTATTATGAGGCATTATGGATGTGATTATATTTATTTTGTTGTATTGACTTATACAGGTGTTATTGACTCGGTTCTCCTAAGTGTGTAGGATTTGGACCCTGACGATGCTGAGGAATCGATGAAACCCTTGGACTCCGGATCGAGTCAGGGAATGGACTATTGAGGTAGAATTGTTCTATATATGACATAAGTGCATCTGATTAGATGTTATGATTATGGATTTTATTCTGATATGATTCATTGATGATGTAGGCTGACGATAGCTTGTCGACCAGACTCACATGTGGAGTAGAGGGGTCATGCATGACTACCAAAGACGTCGAGGGAGAGGTGTGGACAACAGCCCCTCCACAACTTACTAGCACTCCCGCCATGGCTCAAATTGTAGGTTAACGATTACCTAGTTCGAGAAGACCCACGATGTCGTGAGGGCCGACTGTGACAGTCGCTCATGATGATTCTAAGGGGAACGCAATAAGGCAGGGGCCTTATTCCTTAGAGGCCCTTAGTATCCCATAGGATGAACTGAAAGAGTATTGACTCCAGGGGATTTTGATGTCTACCAAGTCAGTCAAGAGGTGAGTGGCACCCTTGGAGCACGTAGTGCATCCTGAAGGGCACATCGCGCAGAAAAATGGAAAGAGGCGAGTGGCACCCTTGGAGCACGTAATGCGTCCTGAAGGGCATGTCGCGCAAGGGAAACATAATGAGGCGAGTGGCACCCTTGGAGCACCTAGTGCGTCCTGAAGGGAACATCGCGTTGTTAAATAATAAATGAGTAAACCTAGATGGACTTAGAACGAATAACGTGATAAGAAATATTTAAAAACAATTTCCCTAATAAAATGTCACCCAGTCTCGAAAAATTAAAATCTAGGTAAGTGATACATGTGGTATATATATATATATATATATATATATATATATATAAATTAAATAAAAAATAATAATAATCATCATTAATCATGTGACGAGAGGGGGGTAAGTGATTCAATTAATTCATAAAAAAAAAAATTGGGGGATAAAATTTAAAAAGGGGGAAAAGGGGAAATAATTGTTTTGTTACATATGCTAATTAAAAATTTATTAATTAAAAAGAAAACGGAGAAAAAGAGTAATTTTCTACACTTGCTAATTTAAGTTTTAAATGAAAAGGGAAAGAGGGAAATTTAAAAGAATTAGGAAACTAGGAAAAAGCAGGAAACATAAAGAGAAAGGGAAACATAAGGAAAAAGTAGAAAGACTAACTTAGTAAGGTATTTTGCATTTAAGAACTTTCTAAATTGAACTCAACTAGTGAATTAGTAAGGGGGTAAGTCATTAAAATGTGTAAGGGAATATGGGGACACCTAGGAGTGATTCTAGGAATGCTCTTAGGTGGGTGAGGGGAATAAGAGTAAATAATTAATTAATGAAATTAAATTATGTTGCAATGAAGGGGATGGGTGACACATGTACGAGGAGGATTTTTATAAATTAAATTATTGAACAATAAATTAAATGGGATTTTGGGAAAGTAAATGACTTATAAACTCTATATAAAGGAGGGAGGAGGAGGATGTTGGATCTCTTTTGTTATGCGTAACGTTACGCTGCAGAATTTTAGACTTGACTGACTTAGCTTGTCAGAGTTGGGACACCTAGCTCGATGAGGAGTGGTAGCTCGACCTTGTGAGGTGAGCTAGGAGCCAGTTGATCTTTGGTTCAATGTGCGTGGCCCCTTTGCGGCTCAGGGGGATAAGGGGGAAGAAGAGTACCCCTAGTGTTGGCTAGGAAGTACCATTGAAGTCTCTTCGGTCGGCATGTGGGAGCTGAACAGAGCGCACGGGACAACGACTTAGAGTGGAGGACATGGGATACAGTATGCTTACTTTTAATCTGCATTGTAGATTGTTATTTACCTTATGCTTTAATTTCTGTACTTGACTGTGTAAAGAAGGTGTTAACTTAGCATTTTAATTAAGAACCTAAAATTTCCGCATAGCCTTGAGCTTGCTGCTTGACTTGTTTCCCTTGGCATTCAGTCTCTGCATGTTTTGGTTGTCCTTTGGTTTTGTGGATTGTTGTGAAGAGTTGTTCTTTTTGTTCTCATCCCTAGTTCATCAATCCATGCCCAAGCAGTCAGCCAGGGGTCGAATCAATGGTCGTCACTTCGGTGCATAACGACCTATAGATTCTAATGCCCTACTTTTCTGTGCATGGATGAGAAGCAAAGGATGTGTTCCCAGTCGTCTATCCCTATTGATTATTCTTGGCTGATTGATGGTCCTTGCGCTTTCTTGTGTTGAGTAATTCTACCATAGTTATCATTCCTATCCCCAAAATTTTTAACTCTGCATTTTACCTACGTATTGATGGACAACTTACTTATCCTTTACTCTGAAATTTTATTCCTTACAAATTGGCGAATTTTCGCTCTGCAATTTAATACATTGACTGTAAATTTTCTCTACGTTATGAATTTTACTTTATGTCTATGTTTTCATACTCTTGGGTTGCGTTCTTTTTCCTCTGCATTTCAATGTATTTGAAGTCAAGTTGCTCTGCATTTTTCATGTGCTTGACCTGCATTCTTTCTCTGCCATATATATTTCCTTGACGACGACTTAACTCAACGCCATTATTATGGTTACAAATAAACATTTTATAATACCTTGAAAGCGTTCGCTACTGTAATTGATGTTGTTATTTCTTGAAAATTACTGTTATGGTCATCTCTGGGTAAAATACAGTCATAGCGATGGATAGGCATAGTTTTATGCCCAACGGTATAGTTATTGTTACTTCTTTATTCTATGCACAGGGATATAGTGTTGTAATAGAGTGAATGTTATTTCTTAATGTACACACACAGTTATATTTATGCCCCTGTAGATGATAGGACTAGATTCTGGATCTCAAATGAGGTGATTTCAAATCCACCTTCTGTCACTGTTCCTTTATAAAGTGTTATCGTTATTCTTTAAATGCCTGCACATAGATCATTCCTTATTTGTGTTACTGTAATTTCCTTAAAAAAAAAAGAAAAAAAAAACAACGCCCAACGATACATTGTTGTGGTGATTCCTATTTGACACAGTGATCTCCTTGGGGACACCCCGACAGTTTCACCTGTTCCATTGACCACGAATTTATTTGACCATTACTTGCCTTGAGTATAAGTTCCAATGCTTATTTTTAAATTTATAATTATGAATGTGACCTTACCTGATTCGGTAACCACTCCCTCACATTACCTTACCTATTCGTGAGTGCAATTTCCATGCGGTATTAAATTGAAATCGGACATGAAATCGGACTACGTATTTCTACGCAGCGGCTGCGTTCCACTTGTAAATTGGATGTGTTTGTTTGAGGGAATGTTACATTTCTATAGGTGTGATGGAAACTGTGTTTTGCAGGTGAAAGTAAACATTTTTGGTGGAAGAATGGCAACCGTGTTTTGCATCTGAAAGTCAACGTTTTTGGTGGAAGAATGGCAGCCGTGTTCTGCAGGTGAAAGTCAGTGTTTTTGGGAGGCGAATGGTAGTGGGGAGTTGTGGTAGACAACAATGATTCCATTGTGTTGACTACGTTTCCACCCATATTTTGATAGATAGTGCCAATTTCAGATGGCAATGATTTATTCTTTTAAATGCACAACTGAACCATGATTCTCCTATCTTGCCGAGCATTGTCATGTTTTCGACCATTTATATTCTAAAATTATTATCAATGTTTATAATTTCATACCTCATTAATGGTCAATCTTGGTTTCGATGTTAAATATCCTTATGGTATGCCATCACTGTCAATTTCATTTAAATCTTATTGTATGGGCACGAAAGTATAAAGAACCCAGTTAGATAGCAATGATATTTATGTTTCAAGGAGATGTCGATGCGTGGATGTGTGGTATGTTTCAACTTTGCGAAGCGATCATATGAACTTCAACAGGTGGAAGGTTTTAATATTGTTAAATTAAGCATCCTTCTTTACACTTCTCCCAACGTGGAATCCTTTAATAGTTCTAGCATGGATTAAAAGCTTAGGAATTTAAATTTGGACAAAAGCCCTTTTTATTATAAAAGAAACTCTTTTTCTTAGGAAGGGAAGGTAATGTGTAATGGAAAACGATGTAACACATTTGATTGGCGGATTAAGGAATTTCACCTTAGTTATTTTTAAAGGATGTATAGTTATTTTAAATGAGATATATAATATTTATTAAGTACTAACACTGTAGGTAACAATGAATGTTTTACTTATACATAGAATTGTTTCAGGTACATGAAGGTGCCTTGTGGAACAATAGTGTAAATTACATCATGTTTGGACCACTGTTGATGAAACGACGTAACCATATGCCTTAAGGAAAATTGTTTTTGGGTGGTTGGTCTTAGTTGTTCCACCACTCAGGTTGGCTTATAGGAACCCTGAAGTCTGTCAAATAGTTTCGCAATTCAATTTCAAGGATGTCACCTTGCATCTCGTCAACTTGTTTCTTAGGAGCGTGGGTATAGTATTCTTGTCAGTTAACTTGGTCTCATGGCACATTGGTTGTAGCTTGTGTTAGGGGTCCAATCATGTTGTTGCACCACGGTTGTCGTCACGCCTATCACCTGGTGACGACATGATTCCTGATGAGGGGATCCTTGCTCACCTTAGTGGGTAGAGGTGTATGATAACTTGGTCGGAGTTTGTTCTTCCCTCAACGGGAAGAACAAACNGGTAGAGGTGTATGATAACTTGGTCGGAGTTTGTTCTTCCCGTTGAGGGAGTTTGTTCGTTATAGTTGTTGACTATGCTTGGGTTTTAATGCCTTCTTGCATTGGGTTGCGTGCCATAGAGGTTCTAGTTACTGGCCGACGAAACCATTGTATCAGAATTGTGGAAGTTGTCCCTTAGCCTATAGGCGTTGTCGTGTGTGTATCATTCAGGTAGTCGTTTCTATCCTTTGATTTACGCATGTTTCACCCAACTGCACATTGTGCTTGTGCGTTGAGTAGTTTTTATCTATTGCCCGATCTGTGTGCATGTGTTCATCGTCAGGTTGGGTGGTTCAACTATTGTCGTCATCGCCTTCTTTCCTAAATACGAAAAAAAAAAATTCACTTCATTCTTCGCGTGTAGTCGTAATGATTGGGGTCAGTACATATGGTATCAGAGTGGGTTCAACCCTGCGACTGTGGATTGCCAGGATTTACATTGCAGTAAACCCGTGAGTATTAATTGTTGCATTAATTAAAAACCTTAACGTGTACATATGGTGATCACATTTGGAGGACACCTCAGAGGTTCACAATGAGGTGCCATGGAAGGAGGTGCGATGCCTCCAGAAGTTCTCGCACCCTCGGAGTTGAACCCCCAAGGGGAGGAACAAGTCCTTGGGATGGATTCACTTGTAGTAAGGGATGATGATGGTTTGACAAGGCCCTTCCAAGTAATGTCAAGGGTCTTGATTCGCCATCGGTACCGAGATGAGGCTAGGGCACCTATACCCCTGAGGGTCCACAACGTGCCCTAGCTATTATTGTTAGCATCCACCAAGAACTCAAGAGAGTTGAGTTCTCGAGTCCACTAGTGTCGTGGATGGCCGTGCTGTTGAGGCACGGTTGTAGAGAAAGATGGTGTGCTTCACACTTCAAGATTACAACCTCCAACATGAAGGTCTACATGGTGGTCTTTCAACTGAAGGGGCGTGCTCTTCTGTGGAAGAAGATGCTCCTACCACATTTGAATGTGGTCATTGACAACCTGTCATGGGAATTGTTCACGAAACGGTTCCAGGAGAGGTATCTTTCTAAGGAATTCGTTGAGCATCAGCTCAACGAGTTCGATGGCTTGCGACAAGGCGGTCGTACAGTGCCCGAGTACGAGGCCCATTTTTGGAGATGCTTCGGTATGCTCCAAACCCTTACTGAGAAACTTAAGTTAAACAAGTTTGTGTTGACCTTAGCATTAGAATTCAACTTCTATTTTGGGTACCAGGATTACTAGACCAAAGAAGGTGTGTTGGGATGTGGGGAGCCACTTCACCAACATTAATTCCTAGAGGAAGGGGCCGGAGCATATGGATCAGTCAGACCCACTACCATGGGAGATTTGGTAAAAGCCCATTGGATTCATCCAGCGGTGAATAACTGCCAGGAAGCGCACCAGTCGACTATGCTCGAGATGTCAGGTACCATCGCTGACTAGACCATTAGTATTTTGATAAATCCCGGAGTAACCGAGAATTTCATTTCTGGCATAGCGCTAAAAAGGATTAAGGTAAATGTAGTCGAATAGGATGAGTTTAGATTTCTAGATATGGATTCAGGAGCCAAACAGAGGGTTGGAGGAAAGGTTACGGGTTGTACCCTTAACCTGGGAGAGTTTGTCACCAGGGCCAACCTGTACGTCACAATATTGGGATATTATGACATTGTGATTAGTATGGATTGGTTGGAATCGCATGAGGCGATACTCAATTGTAAGACGAAATGGTTGAGCTCGATCGACGATGATGGATAGAGATGTGTGATTGTAGGACAAAACCAATGAGTTTCCCTGAGGTTTATCTCTTCCTTGCAGTTTTGGAAGAGCATGCACAAGGGATGTAAGATTTATGTGATCCTTGTGTTAAATGAAAAAGGAGTAGTGGAAGGTCTAGAACACCTACCGGTGGTGAGAGAGTTTGAAGAAGTCTTTCTGGAGGAGTTACCTGGGATGCTGCCAGAGAGGGATTTGATTTTACCATAGACCTAAAACCAAGGACTGAACCGATAGCTAGAACTCCTTATTAGATGTCGACCCCATAGTTACAGGAGTTGAGAATGCAACTGAAGGAGTTGTTGGACCTAGGACTTATACATCCGAGTGTGTCACCGTGGGGTGTGCCTATTATTTTCATATGAAGGAAGGATGGGTTATGGAGACTCGGCATTGACTATCGTCATTTGAACAAGGAAATGATCAAGTATTGGTATCTGTTGCCGAGGATTGATGATATGTTCAATCAGATGAAGGGTGCGATGGTGTTTTAAAAGATCGATTTGTGATTAGGGTATCACTAGTTATGGATCAAGGAGGATGACGTCCCTAAGACCTCCTTTAAGATGAGGTTTGGACATTATGAGCTTATTGTCTTACCATTTGGACTGAAAAACACCCCAGGGGTATTTATGAGTTTGATGAACGGGGTGTTCTGTGAGTACTTGGACAAGTTCGTCCAAGTATTCATTGACAATATTTTGATTTACTCTCGGATGATGGAGGAGCATGACGATCACTTGCACTTGGTACTACAGGTCTGTGGGAGCACCAATTGTATGGAAAATTTTCCAAATTCTCATTTTATCAATCGAAGATTCACTACTTAGGGCATGTCATCTCTGAAGAAGGTATCATTGTGGATCCAGCTAAGGTCGAKAATATTATGGAATGGCCTGCGCCGACGAACTTCCTGGAAGTGCATAGATTTATTGGTTTAGCAAGATACTATCGACAGTTTGTCAAGGGATTTTCAAAGATAGAAAATCCGTTCACGAAATTGCAGAAGAAGAACAAGAAGTTTGTTGGGACCGAGAAATGCGTAGAACCATTTCGGAGGCTCAAAGAGTTGTTGATAGCAACACCAATACTAAAGGTCCCTGACATGGATGCAAACCTCTTGGTATGCATTGAAGCATCCAAGGAAATCTTAGGTGGAGTCTTGATACAAGACAATCGGGTGATTGCTTACATTTCGAGGAAGTTGAGAATGCATGAGGAGAACTATGTGACACATGATTTGGAGTTGTTAGCAATTTTTTATGCCTTGAAGGTTTGGAGACACTACCTTGTTGGACGAAAATTTGAACTAAAAATGGACCACTGTGGACTACAAAACATCTTTACGCAAAGCGAACTGAACACGTGACAATGTTGTTGGTCAGAATTTCTTAGTGAGTACGACTTCGATATTACTTACATAAAAGGAATAGTGAACCGGGTGGGAGATGCATTAAGTCGGAGACCACGCATATTTTCGGTGTTGCATCTTCAGATGAATCTACGTGAAAATATTCTAACCTTACAACGCGACGATGACTGGTACAAAGAGGTCGAGGATTTTATCGGACAAAACACAATGATGGTACCAATATTTGAAGGATTTATGTTAGATTACGATGGACTACTGAGATTTAAAAATTGAATTTATGTACCACTGAACGACGAGTTGAGGAGTTTGATCCTAAAAGAGGCTCACGGAGAAGTGTACATGGCTCACCCGGAAGTCATGAAGATGAGGGTGGACCTTAAACCCTTATTCTTCTGGAAAGGAATGAAGGAGGACATAGTCAACTATGTGGCCAAATGTCTAGCATGTCAGCAGGTAAAGGCTGAACATAGACATTCAACAAGATTAACACAACCACATGCTATTCCAGAATCGAAATGGGAGGTTATTTCGATGGATTTCATTGTTGGATTGCCACTGACGGTAAGGAGACACGACTCGATTTTTGTGGTAGTCGACACTATGAAGAAGAGTGCTCATTTTATTCCTGTGTGTACAATGTATCAGGCACCTGACATAGCTAGAGTTTTCATTAGTGATATTGGGAGGTTGTATGGCATACCTAAGAGGATTATATCCGATTGAGGATCGGTGTTTACTGGACGATTTTGGACTAGTTTCCAAGAGGCCTTGGGAACTCGACTTAAGTTTAGTACCATGTATCACTCGAAGACTGACAGGAAGACCGAACAAACAAACCAGACCTTGGAAGACATGTTGCACATGTACGGGATGGACCAACAAAATCATTGGGAAGAGTTCTTTCCACTGGTAGAATTCGCTTATAACAACAGTTACCAAAGCGCCATTAATATGGTGCCTTTCAAGTTTCTTTATGGGAGATCGTGTCGAATGCCTTTGAGTTGGGATCAGATTGAGGATAGGGTCTTGGTGGGACTGGAAGTGATCCACGAATTAGAAGATTAAATGCAAACTATATGATAAAGGATCAAGGAAGTGTAGGATCAACAAAAGCGTTATGTCGATGCGCGTTCTGTCGACCGTAGTTACAATGTGGCGATAGAGTATTTTTGTGGCAGAAACCGCATAAGAGTTCGATCGAGTTTGAAAAAGGGGATAAACTATATCCTAGGTTCATGTGATCCTACGAGACTGTGGAAAAAAGAGGCCCGTGGCCTAATGACTAGCCTTTCCTGATTCTTGAGGCATATGCACGATGTCTTTCACATCTCTGTTTGAGACATTATGATTAGTGATCCTACACATGTTTTGACTTGAGCACCTTGCGGGTGTTGGATGAGGGTGCGCTCATGGCTATGCCGATCCACATCCTGGATAATCGTATTTGACAACTATGTCATTGAATAGTAGATAAGGTCAAGGTCCAGTGGGAAAACTATAGTCCACACCCAGCGACCTTGGAGGACGCACATGATTTGCGCCAATAGTTTCCATTTTTGTTGGAAAGATAGACTTATGATATTGTGATACACATTATTTCGGCACTTATATACTGTGAAACTTTGGGATGAAGTTTAGACCAAGAGGGGGTGTATGTACCATCTCACTCTTGCGCACACTGAGGGAGCTTATTCTTTGAGGACACTTGCTTGCAAGTGATCCGGATTATTATACCATTGACCGTTGATTATTATTATGAGGCATTATGGATGTGATTATATTTATTTTGTTTTATTGACTTAGACAAGTGTTATTGACTCGGTTCTCCTAAGTGTGTAGGATTTGGACCCCGACGATGCTGAGGAATCGATGAAACCCTTGGACTCCAGATCGAGTCAGGGAATGGACTATTGAGGTAGAATTGTTCTATATATGACATACGTGCATCTAATTAGATGTTATGATTATGGATTTTATTATGACATGATTCGTTGATGATGCAGGCTAACGATAGCTTGTCGACCAGACTCACATGTGGAGTAGAGGGGTCATGCACGACTACTAAAGACGTTGAGGGAGACGTGTGGACAACAGCCCCTCCACAACTTACTATCACTCCCGCCATGTCTCAAACTGTAGATTAACGATTACCTAGTTCGAGAAGACCCACGATGCCGTGAGGGTAGACTGTGGCAGTCGCTCATGATGATTCTAAGGGGTGCGCAATAAGGCAGGGGCCTTATTCCTTAGAGGCCCTTAGTCTCCCATAGGATCAACTGAAAGAGTATCGACTCCAGGGGATTTTGATGTCTACCAAGTCAGTCAAGAGGTGAGTGGCACCCTTGGAGCATGTAGTGCGTCCTGAAGGGCACATCGTGCAAGAAAAATGGAAAGAGGTGAGTGGCACCCTTGGAGCATGTAGTGTGTCCTGAAGGGCACGTCACGCAAGGGAAACATAATGAGGCAAGTGACACCCTTGGAGAACCTAGTGCGTCCTGAAGGGCACGTCGCGTTGTTAAATAATAAATGAATAAACCTAGATGGCCTTAGAATGGATAACGTGATAAGAAAGATTTAAAAACAATTTCCCTAATAAAATGTTGCCCAACCTCGAAAAATTAAAATCTAGGTAAGTGATACTTGTGATAAAAATATATATATTTAAAAAAAAAACAATAATAATAATCATCATTAATCATGTGATGAGAAGGGGGTAAGCGATTTAATTAATTCATAAAAAAATATTTTGGGGGACAAAATTTAAAAAGGGGGAGAAAGGGGAAATAATTGTTTTGTTACATATGCTAATTAAAAATTTATTAATTAAAAAGAAAAAGGGGAAAAAGGGTAATTTTCTACACTTGCCAATTTAATTTTTAAATGAAAAGGGAAAGAGGGAAATTTAAAAGAATTAGGAAACTAGGAAAAAACAAGAAACATAAAGAGAAAGGGAAACATAAGGAAAAAACAGAAAGACTAACTTAGTAAGGTATTTTGCATTTAAGAACTTTCTAAATTTAACTCAACTAGTGAATTAGTAAGGGGGTAGTCATTAAAATGTGTAAGGAAATATGGGGACACTTAGGAGTGATTCTAAGAATGCTTTTAGGTGGGTGAGAGAAATAGGAGTAAATAAGTAATTAATGAAATTAAATTATGGTGCAATGAAGGGGATGGGTAACACATGTACGGGGAGGATTTTTATGAATTAAATTATTGAACAATAAATTAAATGAGATTTTGGGAAAGTAATGACTTAGAAACTCTATATAAAGGAGGGAAGAGGAGGATGATGGATTTCTTCTATTATGCGTAACATTACACTGCAAAATTTTAGACTTGATTGACTTAGCTTGTGGGATTTGGGACACCTAGCTTGGTGAGGAGTGGTAGCTCGGCCTTGCGAGGTGAGCTAGGAGCTAGTTGATCTCTGGTTCAATGTGTGTGTCCCCTTTGTGGTTTGGGGATATGAGGGGAAGAAGATTACTCCTAGCGTTGGTTGGGAGGTACCGGTGAAGTCTCTTCGGTTGACATGCGGGAGCTGCATGGAGAGCACGGGACAAGGACTCAGAGCAGACAACATGGGTTATGGCATGCTTACTTTTAATCTGCATGGTAGATTTTTATTTACCTTATGATTTCATTTATGTAATTGAACGTGTAAAGAAGGTGTTAACTTAGCATTTTAATTGAGAACCTAAAATTTCCGCATAGCCTTGAGCTCCCTACTTGACTTGTTTCTCTTGGCATTCGGTCCCTGCATGTTGTGATTGTCCTTTGGTTTTGTGGATTCTTGTGAAGAGTTTTTCTTTTCGTCCTCATCCCTAGTTAATCATGTAAGTTTTAAACTTGCGAAGTAAAGCAATGCATATAGATTCTTAAGCAATACAGAAATTAATCAATGGCTCATACACAGAGTACACAGAGATTTTTACCGGAAACCCTCAACCGAGAAAACCTTTCTTCTTTTCATTATATT
>JASDQU010204605.1:0-18758 GCA_032191745.1 Picea mariana
GCATACGATCTCCGTTTTAGGCGTGTGATAGCTCGTTGGAAAGGTATCGTCGAGGAGATTCATATTGGGGGCCCAATTATGCCTTCGGCTATCATTGAGAACCTCGATCTCGAAAAAACTTCATTTAGGCCCTCAAAATGGCCCCGGAAGTGAAAACCTGCTAAAAATAGTAAATTGCCAAAATGGCCAGAAAATTGTTTTGAGCCATTTGGAAAAGGTGGGTGGCCCCCGATATCCACTTGGATCAACACAATATAAGTCGGGGGGAGTTGAACTCGAAACCTCATGGAACTTCATATCATGACACTTGCCAATTGAGTTGCCCCCCCCCGGGGCGACCCAATTTGTTTGGAAATTTTTTGGAAATTTTGAGGCTGATTTGTTATGCAGATTTAATGACAAATGGGTTGAATGCTAAGTTGATTTAACATGATTTTTATTTACTTCTAAATCTGCATTTGTTGTAGGTTTATTCATTGTTAGCTAATGTAATTTTCAGATCTAAATTGGGTTTATATCTTGCCCTAATGGTTGCTAAAATGATCTAACAATTATGCATTTGTCATGTCTACACTTTGAAGGTTACCTATAACTATTTATTATTGCAAGTATGAAGTTTTTACAGGGGTTTCCGATGAAATTAGATTCAACATTAAGGATGTAGATCCATGGAATTTTGTGAGGTGAGATTTTACATAAACATACAAAATCTCAACATTCATGCCTAGCTTGCCCAACCACTATTAGAAAGTTGCATAAAATATTCTTAGGCTTCGTGAAATTTTGTGGTTTGTTTTGTAATTTTCACATGTTTCATATCCTCCCAACCTAATACTACATGGCAATGAAAATAAACTAGTTTGTAAATGGGATCAAGCACAAGAACATGAGTTTAAGGAGCTGAAGTGCAAATTGTACTCCACATTACTATTTTTCCTACCTAATCTTCATCAAACATTTAAAATTCAAACACATGCCTTTGAGTATGCACTGGGAGTATTTCATATTCAAAATAGACATCTATTTGTTTACCACAAGTATAAACCTTCAATGATGTCATGCACAATGAACATGTGATCGCAAGATCTACATGATTATACAAGTTGCAAAACAATGAAAACACCACATTAAAGGTACATAGACTATTATTCTTTCTCACCATAGACCTCTATAATTTGTGTAACATATAACAATTTTCAAATCATGTGCCAACTCAAGTATATGACTTATTTACAACAATTTCACCTATTACTTATCCAAGACAAACATGTTTTAGTATATTGTGAAACATATTGCTTAGGTCGACCACTAGTGAGCTCACACTTATTATCTTGAACACTTATGGACATCAAACCCATGACTAGCAACATTAGTGCACCACAGACCCAACATTTATAAAAATTGATACTGATCTCCTCTTAGGGAAGCAAAAAATAAATGTATACTTGAGTGACAACTTGTTGTGTTGCCTTCAACAATTGTGTGTATAGATAGGAGAAAAAAGACAAAAGCTTATCTAGGAAGTGCGCTAATCCAATTCAATAAGCCATTTTGACATCCTTAAATCACTTGTAGTTCTTCGAATATATTTCCAAGTTCTCCCAAGATCTACACAAATTTGGATAGCTACATCAAGGCTTGTGTCAATTATGCCATTGTAAAACCAACTAACAAGAATTAAGGCCTATGCATGCCCTTGCACATTTCTTAGTGACCACGTGAGTCTATCTCTGTAAATATTTTGACAGGCCTTCCAATAATGTGCCATAATCATGATTTGGTTTTTGTTATTGTTTATAGGAGCTCAAATATGTCAATCCTTGCACTATGTATGAAAATATACTTATTGCAATATAAATCTAAACTCTTCTTTGCTATGCATTATTGGTAAATTATGGGTTGCCAACATCTATTATTTTATAATTTGATCTCAAATTCATTGGAATTTTTTTCAAAAGTCCCTCTCAATCATGTTGGGCATAAGGCTTAACATGTCACCAACTTTTCACCAATAGATCTATAGATCAATTGACATAGTTATAAATGACACCATATTCATTTACCACACATGTATAATCATATACACACTTACATTTGGGATGAAAATTTTCCTTTCATAACTGTAAATGACTCAAGTCCACAACACATCACACTTAACACATCCCATTTAAATTTTATTATGCTTTTAAACTTGAAAGAGCTTGTCCAAAACCACCAACATAAGAAATTTTCCATCAATATAAAAATAGATGAAAAAGTAGTAGAGATCATTAAACAAATATTGTTTGTCCAATGCGAAGTAATAATAAGCGCAAGCAATGCCATTATTTTTTTTTTGTAAATAAAAAAGGGTGTTTCCTATTATTGTGCTTTCATAATACAAAAAATATGCCACATGTCAGCAGTCTGCCACCTGTTCCGCCAAATTAGCAGAAACCAGAACAGGTGGCAGACTGTGATACTTTTAGACAAAATAGTTATCCGCCATCTGCCCTGCCAAATGGAAACCAGAGTAGGTGGCGGATTCATGTTCTTACTGAACTGTTCTATGCATCTAAGATAAACTACCAACTGAAAAAAGAGGAAAAAACTGTAAAATTGCATCATCGCAGTACCGAGAGCTAGGCAGAGAATGTGCAAGGTATCCATAGCAAATAAATTACACATTAGCACTTGGGGGCATGTCGTCCGGAGCACCTGTGAAAGGGCCATCCCTGGGCTGGAGCACGAAAGGCCATGCACAGGTCGGGCAGTGCTAAGTTTCCAGTGCATTTGAGAACGCATCATAAATCATATTGATTCACTGGTGCATGAGGGTGTTTCGATGTATCTGATCCTCCATCTAGCTTCTTAGCTTGAAGATGAGCTCGAGCTACTCCATATTGAATAAATGTGGTGGAGCATGGCACAAATCAGGGAGAGCAGTGAGTGGTGGAGGCACCAAGATTGTGTGGCATTCCACCTCGGCGCCCAAGTCCTCCAACACAATGTTCGTGATCGCCACTGCCTTGACCTCCTCCGCCACTATCCCGGCTGGTCTAACCGTGTCATGAATTGAGGCAATATAATCCAAATGGAGGAATTCCCCTTGGAATTCCTCCTCAATTATACATGTGTCTCCCTCCATGGCAGCCTGGGTGCTTTTGCTTGTTGGGTTATGGATGGGGGACTGTAGATCATCTAGAACTATGAAGAGGAGAGATTCTGGAGGAACCTGGATGGGTTCCTCCGGAATCTCCTCCTCGACCTATGCCATTGGCGATGTTCTTGGTTTCTCCTAGCACTAAGTCTGAGATATGGACAGGGCACGTTCCAACCTCTTCACCTTCCTTTGTCGGGAAGCTACACTATACCAGGCTGGGCCACGCCTCAGCTTGCCTCTCTCCCTTGGCATGGCCAAGATAAGAGGACTGATAATTCTTTGGGTAATCTAAAAAAGAATCCACTGCACACAGGTCTCATTCTCGGAGCGGCCAGGGTGGTGGAGCGTGAGAGAGAAATGGAGCCAACCTCGTCTGAGCAGGAGAGATAAGCCTAAGCTCGACATGACCACTGTATCGATCCCTCCATTGCAATTACACCTTAGTGCCGCCATAAGCCTCACGCAAGGGAGCTGTCCTCCCCTTATCAACAGCCAATAATGGCCACCCTTCATTCAAGATTGAGGTGAAGGGCGTCAACCTGCCATATTTATGGCTTGTGCCTGGGGTAGGCTACGTGGCCTACCGTTGCTAAATGGCACCCCATCCGAGACAAAGCAATTCCATTATAAGTTACAATGTATCTATCATAAATTCTCAGTCGGTGATAATATTTGGCTTCCTATCTAGAAGGATTGTTTTAAAGGGAAACACCATAAACTATGATTAATTTGATATGCTCCACACACAATTGAAAAATAATGTGGTGATATTGTTTTCAAGCTTGATTTGCTCCCCTTCCTTGGTTAACATTAGGCTTTCAATATGGGACTTCCACGACCTTACAAGGTTTGGATTCCCATCCAAAAGGAATGTTTTAAAGAGCAACACCATAAAGTATGCCTATGTAATATGCTCCACACATCATTGCAAAATAACGTGATGATATTATTTCTTCCCTCCCTTGGTGGTTTACATGTGGTTTTCAACGTGGAACTTCTACGACCTTATCATATACCTCTTATTAACAAGTCAACTATGTACTATCTTGCATAGACAATGTACTCTTTACATCAAGTGCATCATAGGTTTGTACTCTCTATATCAAGTGCACCATAGGTTTCCTCACTTGCTCAATAGTGTAATAGGAGACAATACTTCTAAAGGTTTGTTGACGGGCGAAATTGACCGCTCGTCAACTAGAAGAGTGAATCCGGTCCAGGGTTGTCTAATTAACCCAAGCCGTTTGTATTAATTCACTCTGACGGGTTTAATGGATCCGTTGGCCAATCTAAAGTCCTAAGGGAAGCGAAAAATAACTAAAAGAAATGCAATAAATTACTAAATAATAATCGCTGAAATATATATGTACATCTAAATATATATATATATATATACAGTTTATCAAATTAATACTTATATAATAGTTCTATTTATCATATATACAACATATACAAATAATGAGTTTTAATCTGAACTCATAGAAAATCAAATGTTTAATGATTCTTTCGATCAAAGTAATAAAGAAAGCGAAAATACTATTTGTTTTTTGGTTTGTTTTCTTGTTAGTATGCATCCATAAAATCAAATATTAAACTACTTAATTAAACAGAAAGATATAGATAGTGAAAATTATACTATATATAAAAACTTCTATAATAAGCAAGCAAATGAAATAAAATAACAGACTAACCTATTAATGCATCCAATGTCTGTACAATAGAGAATATCCAACCACCTTATCCGAGAAGTAAACCTGCAACGAGTCTTAAGATTGCTCCGAATAAATGCGAAACAATATGCTGGAAACTGAGTTTTGATAATAGAACATATAATGGAGACAGTCACAGTGATCTTGTGATTTACAGTAACTACAGTGAGATAAATCTTGCTGTAAGAACTTGTATTTAAACATTCAATAGAAAATTAGAGATAAATCTCATAATTTGAATTGAATCGATAATCACCCTATATTGTATCTGAAACATGACATATGGACAACATGTAAAAATGAATTATTTCAACTCATAATAAATAATGAAGACAAAAGAAATCACCATCTATTATCACATAGAAATAAACATAACTTAAACTTAAACATCATACACAAAAGCTAAAGCTGTAATATGCATTATGTTCCATTCAAGTCTGTGTGTAATTGTCCATACTCTAGCCCCAGGCCAAGATGCGTCTGTTTACAAAATGAAAGGTTTATAAAGGACTCAAGAAAGATAACTGTTTCTTTTCTTGAGATCAAATATTTCAAAAATAAAGGGGGATGCAACCACCCTGATCCTACTAAATCCTACAAAACTAATAATAGTTCATTTTTGTTCATTCAAAATACATCATAGATATAACTCGAAGGTCTTAAGAGTGCCTCAGATCAATTTTGAAATCACGGACCCCTGAATATCTTGAAAGAAAGGAAAATAGAAAGATTTCAGATATGTTTTCTGTCATTAATTTACACAATTCGAATTAACATAACTGGCTACAGAATCTTGCGATTCTGTAGCTAGTTATTATAGTAAATGAAATCTCATTTTATTTAATGAACAAAACAAACTAATTTAATAATGAAATATGGCTTATTCAAAAAACCAAACAATCTAACTTAAGAATGAAAACAAACATGCTATTAATTTAAGAGATCATACCTCAAACCATGAAATCAGATCGTATCATGAAACGTTGGAATTTACAATGGCTGTAGCAACCTCAACATTTTTAAATATCACACGACCTGTGGTCTTTATTCGTTTTTCCTTGCCTTGAATAACTGACTCGAGCCTCAAGTTTTCACTCGCTAACACATCGACCTGATCTTTTAAAGCCTTGACCCGAGATTGTAGAATTGGGATATTAGTATAATATCTATCAATCCATGATAGACGGACCTCACATTTTGACTGTGTGGCGTTTGCATTAGAACAAACAAGATTGTGGACCGGAGAGCCCTCCATACGGATAGTAGATTTATTGCAAAACTTGACACCAGGAAACTCTGGATTGTCTTTCAAACAGGGAGGTAAATTATCGATAACGTTATAGGGTCGGTCAGGGTGTGGCCCGAATGACAAAGGGTCTTCCTCTACAAGGAATTTGTCAATTTTAGAGTCTGAGCTTTCGTTAACCTTGATCATGCTGATCGTGTTTGCATGAGAATTCGTCTTATTACGAAGACTCCGCGATATCAATCTCCCAGCCCTTTTATTCTTAAAATTTATATCAACATTGCTTTTATATTTCTTCCCTGTAAGTTTCTTTAAGTTTTTAACACAGTCAGTTGGATGTGTAATCTGCTGACAGGCCTGTTGAATGACCTTGGGATTGATCAAGGGTTCGCTATTAGGGGAAGAGACACGAGTCTGGGGAGGTGAGAGAGATGTCGTCGGGTGGACAAGGGTCTCCTCAACCACGAGTTTATCTACCTCACCCATATCAGGGTTACCATAGCCGTTTCGGGTTATAAACGAATCCCAGCTGTCATTATGTGACTCTAATTGATGTATGAGCATGATTTTAACTAGTCCATGATGAAAAAGGCTAGAGTTTGACCGATTTTTCTTGTATCTTTTCCCCATTTTATAAAGACTCCTGAGTAAGTAATATGGCATATTCAAAGGGAAACCCATAAAACTCATAAGCAGGCGTAAATGGTACAAAAATACAAGCCCGAACTGTCTCTCACATGTAACAAATTGCTTTACCACAGCGAGCAAATCATGCCACCAAAATTTTAGGAATGAAATGGGCACACCTTTATCACAACTTGTTATTTTCCGAGATGTAAACAACAGGGTCCAAGGAACTTCCTCCACTTTTGCATTTTTAAACCATTTTTGACCGATCGCTGGTAACCTGTGGCTTGACTCAGGAACTCCTCGATAACCTCCAGTTGCACGTCACCAACTTTCGCTCTACAACCATCAAGGGAAAAGGCGAATTCTTGGGCAACCTGTAAATTGAAACCCTGAAACTTCCTAATGAAAACGAGCCAACCACTTCTCTCCAAATCTTCTCTGGCATCGTCGTATGAGAGAAGGGTTTGGATACCATTTGGTTCAATTCTCATGACAGGAGCCATGCTGGACGGGAGGGTAATCAAACAAACACAACATACAGGAAGGGTTTGTAAAAACAAAATAGAGCCATAACCCCAAGCCCAACAATGAACGCTGTAAAGACTCATACGATGGGATGGATGTTTAATTGAAATGTGTGCGAAGAAGGTTTGTGAAGCCCAAGACCATCCTTAAAAATGATGTCAGTTTGTAAATCGTATGCCACCTCTGCATTTAGTACGAGCTAGGACCAAAGCATTAAAACGAAAATAAGTGCACGCATCGTGGGTTTGATCACAAAGTTTGGGTAAGTCAAAAATAAAAAAATCAAAGTTTTGTAAAAGAAATGTAGCCAAGAATCAAACCAAAACCATGCAAAAAATCAAATCGTGGGGGTCCTTTGTTCATAAAACCATCAACCTCTTAAGCATGCTTGGAGTTGAAAGGATCAACACAAAGAGAGTAACATCTTTATGGCAAGGAATCAAAATTCCATAATAAACTATATGAACCATTTGCCTTTGATGAAATTTTAAAACATAATGGTAATCACAATCGCAAGTTTTCATGCTTTCAGTCATGAAAACAAAGAATGAATAGACAATAGGGAAAAGTGACAACTTACAAATGTCGTTTCGGAAACAACTCATGAAGAGTGATAAAAATTCATGACCCTAGTTAGGCAGATATACAGATCATTTAATTGACATAAAAAGTTAAGAAAATCATTGGGATGCCAACAATGGCGACATGCTGGGAGAAGCAGTTATCTCTGTAATACAAACGAGTTAAGGTTAGAGAAATCTGAAAAACTTCGAATCGAAGAACAACTGAAAATTCATTTGAACATCTTAAATAATCATGACGCAGTCCAGTTTTAGATAACTTTTGTTTTTAAAGAAACGAAAACCGGTGACAAACTTGGCAAAAGAAAGCCACGACGTTTAAGTTAATGTCTCCAATACTGTTGATAGGGCCACTGTTGCTAGCAGGCGTTCATAGCCTCGACAGGGATGTCAATTAACCCATTCTGATGTTTGTATCCTGTCTAGAAATTTCAGATCAGAACGAAGGACGCTTAGGGCCAAAACGAAATTCAAATCTGAGAATTTTCTTTTACCTGACATTGCTTCGCTGCCAGCAGGCCTGTTCAGTACCCAAACGAAGTTGTCTTGGTGTCATGCATGTATTTACTCGATGCCAACAAACTTGTTCAGTGTCCCGATGGGTTTACAAACACTTCCCACAGCTCTCTGAGACATTATTCACATTCTGGCATATTTTTTTAAAGATATTCAACAGAGCGGGGTAACGTTGAAAATTCTAGTTTTTAACACACCTTGATATATCACAGACCTTAAAATTTTTTGTGCTGTCCTTCCTCAAGATCCAAAAATAGTTCATTAATAAAACTAATTTTCAAGAACGGGGAGACATCGTTGAGTTTCTCTCTTAAAGAACAGGGACATCGTAAAAAGATTTTTAAAGATGGTCGTGAATACTTTCAAGTGCAGATTGAAACCAAGAAAATGCCTTTCAAACAAAAAGTCATCTTTAACTAGGCTACAATTTCAGAGAAACACAACAATAGATGTCCCGATAGCCTTTGACAACTATTTTCGAGATGAGAAATTCTGTTTCTCTTTATCTGAGCTAGATTGTAAAACAGGGATGTTTAACTCAAAATGACCAATGTACTAAAAAGAAAAAGAAAACAAAACAACAAATAAAAATTGGAAAGCAAAGAAATCCAAACAGAAAAATATATACAAAAAGTGTATCGAAGAGTCGTCAGGTAAAATACTTTTTGAGAGCTTGGCCATTCACTGGGAAGGTGTCTAGCTATCCCTCTAAATTCTGGAGGCGAAAAGAACTGGGACCGAGTTTTTCAACAATTAAAAATGGTCCCAACCACATGTTTTGAAACTTAGTATGCTCTCCTTTCCCCTCATGAGGTTTGTCCCATTTAAGGACAAGATCGCCTACCTCAAAATTTCTGTCAGAGGCAGAATTGGAATCAAACCAGTTTTTGACAATAAGTTGATGTTGATCCAATTTTTGTTTTGCTTGAGCCCTTACTTCTTCTAACTTAAGCAAAGCGTTAATCCGACTTTCCAAGGGAGGACAATCTTCTTCTTACACCTTCTGCGATAACTATAGAGATGGAAGAAGTACATGTGGTGGAAGAATCGCTCCCCTACCGTAAACGAGGAAAAAGAGGGAATTACCGACATCAGTTTTAGGAGTTACCCTATCAACCCAGATTGCATTAAATAGTGCGTTATGGCAGTTTTTATGATTTTCAGAGACCGTTCTCTTGATGATCTTGATCAGGTTTTTATTAGTTGATTAAGCCAGACCATTTCCTTGGGGGTGATAGCTGGTGGAATACTTTAATTTTATTCCTTTTTCTAAAGCGAAATCTCCTATTTCAAGAGACAAAAAATAGGAGGCATTATCAAATACTAGGCATTCAGGGATACCGAAACGAGTGATAATATTTGTCTTTAGGAAAGATATTACCTGGCTGGTGTTTACCACTTTTAATGGGGTAGCCTCAGACCATATGGTGAAATAATCTGTGGCTATTATGATGTATTTATGCTGCTGCAAGGATGCCATATTGATTGGGCCTATAATATCCAGGCTCCACTGCTGAAAAAGGGAGTCTACCGAAACTGGTTGCAGCGGGAATGCTAGTTTCTGTACTCGACCAGATGCCTTTTGACAGATTACACACTTGCGGCATAAGGAATGGGCATCTTTGAAAAGAGTAGGCCAGTAATAACCTACTCTTAATAATTTGTGGGCATTGGTGTCTCCACTGAAATTTCCACCAGCTTCCCCTGCATGTAATTCCAATAAGACTTTTTCTGCTTCATCTTTTTCAAGACAGTGCATAAGTATTCCATTGAAATTTTGGCGAAACAAAATACTGTTTACCAGTTGAAAAGAAGCAGATTTTAATCTCAGTGCTCTCCTCTTTTTTGGATCAAGGTGACAGGGATCTGATCCGTGCATTAGATAAAATTTGATGTCATCATACCAAGGACTGGTAAGGTTTTGTGCACAACAGATTTGATTTTGATTGTGCTGATCTTGAATTAACATATCAGTTTCATTCTGCTGTCCTATAGCTGAATCAAAAACCAATTTACATAAACCTTGGCCTCTCACAATTTGAGCAGGAGTATTTTCAAGGTCATATTCTTGTAAGGAAGTGACCCAATTTGCCCTTTTTTCACCTAGTTCTTTCTGTACTAACAAATTTCTGACAGCAGGGTAAGGGACATTGATTTTCGTCCTAGATTTCAGTAGATAAGATCAAAAGTGTTTTACTGCTTTAAAAACAACATAGGCTTGCTGATCTACTGCTGGGTAATTAAGTTCTGCTCCCTTAAAGGCTCAGCTCACAAAAGGAAATTGGTACTTCGTTGTTTTCAACATTCTTTTGGGTTAGGACAACAACATAAGACCGATCAGAAGCAAATGTGTAGAGAGTGAAATCCCGTGAAAAGTCAGGGCTCATTAGGGAAGGAGCGTCTATTATGGCCTTTTTTATTGAGTTAAAAGCATGATTTTCCAGAGGTCCTCAATGGTACTGTACATCCTTTTTTATTAAATTTTGTAATGGTTTGACCATTTCTGAAAAACTGGGGACGAACCTCCTAACAAAGTTGATCCGTCCTAAGAAAGATTGCATGGATTTTTTGGAAGACGGAGGGGGCAGTTTTGAAATGACTTGGGTCCTTTCAGGGTCAATAATTATCCCTTCACTTGATACAATGAATCCGAGGAGCTTACCTTGTTCTATTGCAAAGACAATTTTTTTAGGATTTAAAGAAATACCGTATTTACAACATCGCTGTAGAACAACTCTTAGATGGGCTAGATGATATCCTTTATTTTTTGAGAAGATAGTGACATCATCTAGATAAACTACTACAGATTGATTGATTAAGCCGCAGAAAGTGATATCCATCTCTCTCTGAAAGGTGGCACGGGCATATTTTAGCCCAAAGGGCATCTTCCTATAAGCGTAGGTACCCCATGGAGTACTGAAAGTGGTTTTGAGCTGGTCTGGGGGAGACATAATGACTTGGTTATACCCTGAAAAACCATCCAGCAACGATAATCTTTCAGAACCAGATACTTGTTGAAGGATCTGTTCCATGTGAGGAACATGGTAGTTGTCTTTATCAGACGCTCGGTTTAAATTTTGAAAATCGACACATAGTCGGATTTCACCACTCTTCTTCCTTACAGGGACAAGATTAGAGACCCACTGTGTATGTCTTATTGGGAAGATTATTTTAGCATTCAAGAGTTTGTTTAATTCTTTCTTGACTATTGGTTCAAGTTTTGGGTGCATCTTTCTTAACTTCTGTTGAAAAGGTTGGGTCTGGGGTTTCATGGGAATAATGTGTTGTATGATGTTAGGATCAAAAGTCTTTAGGTCGTCGTATGTCCAAGCAAAGACATCTTTAAATTCCTTAAACAACTTAATAAATGCTATCTTTTCTTGCTCAGAACATCCCAACCCCAAATTGATGCACTGTGGGTTATCTTTAGTTCCTAAATTTACTTTTTCATGTGTCAAGGAAGAACTATTCGTTTTATAATTCACTGATTTTCTGAATTTATCGTGAAGATCATAAAATTTTTCTAATCTAACCACAGATTTCGGGATAGAGTTTACCATATTTGATGTAGACTCCGAGGGTCTTGGATCTGGTATTACCATAAAATCGCGAAGGTTTTTGTCATGGGTACCTTCGTCGATAACTGCGCCTTGGAAAGTCTCTTCCATGTGTAGAAAACTGATGATCTGTTGATCGTCATCGAAGACTCTCCAATTTGTGATGTTGTCCGGAATGGATGGTCTGAACAACAACTCGACGGAAAACGCATTCGGAGAAAGGCCTTCCGCAGGAAAAAGTTTTGAGGCGATATTAGGTAACAAATCAGCCACAAAATTATTCAATCTTGGAATAGAATTAATGTTAAACGCAGAAAATTTGTTCATTAAATTCCATACCTCAGTTTGATAGCTTTTCAGGTGTGGAGATAAACAATGGATATAATTTTTTACCCGTCTAACCACAATTTCTGAATCACCAAAGACAGTCAAATTATGAATCCTCAAATCTAGTGCTTTTCTGAGACCTTGCAGGAGTGCCTCATATTTGGCCGTATTGTTTGTGCATTCAAACTCTAACCGGCAAGCGATCAAAGTTTTGTTACCTGCTGGATCAATGATCACACATCCTGCACCAGCTCCTTCCTTAGATTTAGATCCATCGAAGTAAAGAGACCAGATTTGATTTTCGTCAGGTGCATGTGACCACTGAGAGAAGGTTGTTGACTGTGTGCATATCATAATTTCGGATTGTTGTTCAGGGTCTGTAATGGTGGAAGTTTCGGCCACAAAATTGCCTAAAAAAGTGTTAATTCCCTACACTTCGGGTGAATTGGAAGAAGCGGTAAATGGTTCATTAGGGTCATTTAAATCAGTTACCGTAAGCTTAAGATAACACTCACGATTGACCTTGATTTTGTTGGGCTTTCCATTTTTTGGCAGCCATACGTGAGACCAATCTGTTGCAAAATAACCATGTAGTTGTTCGGACCAATCTCTACTTAAAAACATGCCATATACTTCAGGGATATCAACGACAATAATATCAATGATTTGATGGATTTTAGGATTATAT
Organism: Picea mariana; assembly: GCA_032191745.1. NCBI lineage: Eukaryota > Viridiplantae > Streptophyta > Pinopsida > Pinales > Pinaceae > Picea > Picea mariana. Next base: position 12,922 of record JASDQU010204605.1, read on the forward strand.
GACAATCTGATAAGTACATCTTTTAATTCACCTATTACTTTAACATTGGTCCGATCAAGCTGAATAATCTTAAGACTGGAACGCTGAACTTCAGCATTGATCTTTTGGCAGACAGACCAAGGCATTACGTTTGACGATGCACCTGAATCTACCATGTAGTTATATACATTCCTATTGAAAATTTCAAAAGTCAACAAAAAGGGTGGGACATTTCTGCGAGTATTAACAACAGAAGTTTGTTGTTTTTTAGTCGCAACCCCTGAAACTAGTTTATCTACATTTGTTACACTTTTTACAACAAGGTCTCTTTTATCAGAAGACTCTGGCGTTGTTTTGACAGAGACCTTTTGGGGTGTTTTGGGGCTGTTTTCAGCAACTTTGATGCTGTTTGGATTGCTATTTTTGTTGTTTTCTGCAATATTTTGCAGAAGAAAAGGGAATTTCAATAATTCGTAAAGAGAAATATTAGCTCTAAGTTTTTTGAGATCCTCAATCAAATCATACTTTAAACTTGGGGCTGTTGAATTCTATTTAGTTTGAATTGATTTAGACTGTTTTTGAGGTGCATTAGTTCCGATTTCAGAAGAAGATTTATTTGCTGTCTTGCTCCTGGTATTGTAAGGATGCACTGTTTCGAATTTAGCTTGAAATCTGCTATCCGAAAAATGTCCGAAAATGTTGGGAGAGGATTCATCCTCTTCCACTATCTCTTGTTCAGCCACGTCTTCAGAAATCTCAGGAGGAATCAAGTTATCATGTGCCTCTAGAATCATCTGAATAGCAAATTGTAAGCTTTCTAGATTTAGACCTTCAGAATTTGAGTTAGGCCAGTTTGTGGGAAAAGTCTTTCTAAAAGGGGTTTTGTAAGGCCCTTTTCTTGAAGAAGCTTCTTCAGTAGATCTTCTCAAATCTATAACTTGATTAGACAACTTCTGAACGACCTTCTGTAAGTTTTCTAGATCCGAACTATCTGTTTGAGTTTTGTCTTGTGGAGGTCTAGGAAGAATTTCAATTTTCTTCTTGGAGGATGAAGTAGTCTCTGCCTCGTTACAGATATTGTCTTTCAGGCTGAGAATATATTTCTTGATTTGACTCGCCTCTTCGAAGGATTCTAACAATGTGGCTTTCTTGGACCTTTTTACCCAAATGGCTATGTTTTGATGTAAGGCTTTCGTGTAGTATGCGACGATAAGATTTTCGGCAGGCATTGAGTCTGTGGGGATTCGATTCTTTAATGTCAGGAACCTTTGATTAAAGTCTTTTATCTTTTCTTTGGGTTCATCTTTAAACTAGAGAGTTCCATGACTAGGACTTCAGGAGATTTGTCGTCTCTGAATTTCTCAAGGAAACAAGACTCGAATCTATCCCATGACACGATGGTGTGGGGTTGTTGAGAAAAGTACCAGGTAGAAGCATTGCCTTCAAAGGTGTAGGGAAAAAGTCTGCATACTACGTCTTTGTGTTCAACACTATGGAGCCTAATGGCTAGCATGAACTTTTTGATATGATCCTCAACAATCTACTTGGAATCTGGGTCAAATTTAGGGAGCCATTTCTCTGGATGTTTAGGTAAAGGACGCTGGGGCCCAGGTATGGCCACTGCATCTTTATCGAGCCAAGGTTTAGCGGGATTGTTTGGATTGGCCATAGGTGTGGTTGGTGTCGAAGGCTGAGATGAAGAACTGCCTTATTTTGATGATTCTTCTCCAGAAGAAGAAGGAGATGAAGGGGGTGGTGATGGTGGAATACCAGATCCTCCTGCTGCAGGAGTGAGGATGTGATCTGGATCTGTGGGGTTTAGGGTAAGATCAGTACCTTCAAGTTTCTCCCTGATATCAGAGAAATCTAATGGTTGGTTCAAAGGCCGACCTGGTTGTCTGATATGGGCCAAGGCACTGTGCGTCCTTATGAGGGATTGACGAACAATTTCTTGTATGTCGGCCCCTTGGGGATTTGGTGTAACTGGTTCGACTGTAATCTGTGGATTGTCATTTGATGTGGTTTCTATTTGAGGGACAATGTTGTCGTCAGAGCGACTTCTTGTTACTATAGGTGAGCGGGTAGGTGGGGGAGGAGTCTTGCGACCTCCACGTGCCATTAATAGTATTCAGGCCCTCCTTCTAGCGCCATTTGTTGACGGGCAAAATTGACCGCTTGTCGACTGGAAGAGTGAATCCGGTCCGGGGTTGTCTAATTAACCCAAGCCGTTTGGATTAATTCACTCTGACGGGTTTAATGGCTCCGTTGGCCAATCTAAAGTCCCAAGGGAAGCGAAAAATAACTAAAAGAAATGCAATAAATTACTAAATAATAATTGCTGAAATATATATGTACATCTAAATATATATATATACAATTTATCTAATTAATACTTATATAATAGTTCTATTTATCATATATAAAACATATACAAATAATGAGTTTTAATCTGAACTCATAGAAAATCAAATGTTTTATGATTTTTTCGATGAAAGTAATAAAGAAAGCGAAAATACTATTTGTTTTTTGGTTTGTTTTCTTGTTAGTATGCATCCATAAAATCAATAATTAAACTACTTAATTAAACATAAAGATATAGATAGTGAAAATTATACTATATATAAAAACTTCAGTCTAACCTATTAATGCATCCAATGTCTGTACAATAGAGAATATCCAACCACCTTATCCGAGAAGTAAACCTACAACGAGTCTTAAGATTGCTCCGAATAAATGTGAAACAATATGCTGGAAACTGAGTTTTGATAACAGAACATATAATGGAGACAGTCACAATGATCTTGTGATTTACAGTAACTACAGTGAGATAAATCTTGCTGTAAGAACTTGTATTTAAACATTCAACAGAAAGTTAGAGATAAATCTCATAATTTAAATTGGTTCGATAATCACCCTATATTGTATCTTAAACATGACATATGGACATCATGTAAAAATGAATTATTTCAACTCATAATAAATAATGAAGACAAAAACAATCACCATCTATTATCACATCGAAATAAACATAACTTAAACTAAAACATCATACACAAAAGCTAAAGCTGTAATATGCATTCTGTTCCATTCAAGTTTGTGTGTAATTGTCCATACTCCAGCCCCAGGCCAAGATGCCTCTGTTTACAAAATGATAGGTTTATAAAGGACTCAAGAAAGATAACTGTTTCTTTTCTTGAGATCAAATATTTCAAAAATAAAGGGGGATGCAACCACCCTGATCCTACTAAATCCTACAAAACTAATAACAATTCATTTCTGTTCATTCAAAATACATCATAGATATAAATGGAAGGTCTTAAGAGTGCCTCAGATCAATTTTGAAATCATGGACCCCTGAATATCCTGAAAGAAAGGAAAATAGAAAGATTTCAGATATGTTTTCTGTCATTAATTTACACAATTCGAATTAACATAACTGGCTACAGAATCTTGCGATTCTGTAGCTAGTTATTATAGTAAATGAAATCTCATTTTATTTAATGAACAAAACAAACTAATTTCATAATGAAATATAGCTTATTCAACAAACCAAACAATCTAACTTAAGAATGAAAACAAACATGCTATTAATTTAAGAGATCATACCTCTAACCATGAAATCAGATCGTATCATGAAACCTTGGAATTTACAATGGCTGTAGCAGCCTCAACGTTTTTAAATATCACACGACCTGTGGTATTTATTCGTTTTTCCTTGCCTTGAATAACTGACTCGAGCCTCAAGTTTTCGCTCGCTAACACATCGACCTGATCTTTTAAAGCCTTGACCCGGGATTGTAGAATTGGGATATCAGTATAATATCTATCAATTCATGATAGACATACCTCACATTTTGATTGTGTGGCGTTTGCATTAGAACAAACAAGATTGTGGACTGGAGAGCTGTAACACCCTATTTCCCCCACTTTGTAAAAATAACTGGACTGGCCAGAACTGTGGCAAACTCAGAAATGTGAATAGGTGATGTGAATGGACCTTGTGGAAAAGGTTGATGAATGTAAATAAAATTTTGAATTTATATTGCAGGACTGCTGAGGGGGGATGTGCTGAAAAAGAGACCACGATGGCAGTGGAAGGAACCTGGAAAGGTGGCGTTAACTTCCACCGAGAATTAATACCGTATTTGGACTCACTAGCCCGGAGAACCAAAAGCGACTCGCTGGCCCCGAATTAAATGTCTCGCAGGCTGGTAGGTAGATGGATCCTCAGGAATTAATGAGGGATGGAAGGTGAACCGCCCATCCATAGAGCCGTCAGGCCTGACCAAGGCGAGGGAAATCCCGCCACATGCAACCTCGCAAGAGGATAATGCATGGGGGAGAAGCGATGGGGGGACAGACGCGAGGGGAGAACTCTAGCGATATGTAGAGTGAGTGATAGCAGAGAGGAAGGAGAGTAAGCTTCGCTTCTGGTCACTGGAAAATAGAGACACAGTCTCACATCATCGTGGTCTCAGCTCGGGGGTGGCTAGTGGTAAATTCGGTGGGAGTCGCTAAGCCTACGGTTGGGTGGAAATGAGCACCCATCTCAGAGTTGCATAACCCCTGGTGTTATTTTCTGATAAGTGTTTTGCCTTTGACATCTTGAAATATATGTATGCTGACATTTATGATCATAAGCTGTGAAATCGTGAATAACTTCATTATAAGGATGTCTGTATGGTATCTTGATCAGTACTGGTAGTTGTATGTTTATAATGGAAAGACTACGTGTGGCTTATGCTCTCTTAAATTGTTATTTATATGCATGCTGATCTAATTCAGACTTCACGCTTGGTTCTCGGGAGAGAGATACCCTTATCTACCTTAGATAGTACCCTGGGGAAACCTCCCCATAGAGATACCTTTCTTGAAAAAGCCATCAAGAACCTGGAAAAGGACGTGAAGGCGCAAGGCCTTAAGAAATCCCTGATAAGTATCGAATCGATGGACGAGATCCCATCGGGAGATCGGTGGTCACTCACGACCGTCAGATAAGAGGAAGAAGCTGGAAAGTTAAGTGCCTTAACCTTGATAGGTGGTGATCGATGGACGAGATTCCGTCGGGAAATCTGTGGTCACACATGACCATTAGATCAGTAGGAGTAAGTAGGGTGTTAAATGCCTTACCCCCTTTGTTTATCTGTGTCTTCGTGGGTAGCGAAGAAATCGAGACCGTAGATCCCCAAGGTCCATGAGAACATCTGGACTGTTGATTTTCCCACGTCCATGAAGTTGTGGGAGAATGCATAAGTTAGGAACCTGTCTGAGCCGTCAGATCTCGGCTGAAAAACCTGACAGTCGTTGGATTTGTCAGGAGATACCCGAGGGTTAAACCCCCAGTGAATAAAGGCGAAAGCCCCATAATATATCTGGACCGTCCGAATAAAGGAGGCCACGTGTCGTGAGATTACCCATTTTGGGAAAACAAGAATCGCGAATTCGGGAATCCTGGTGACGAGAGATCGGGACTTTCCATGGTGGAAACCCCGGGACAAACTTGGATCGTCCGATTTAAGGAGGCCACGTGTCGTGAGATTACCCATTTCGAGAAAATGGGAATCGCAAATTCGGGAGTCCTGGTGACGAGAGATCGGGACTTTCCATGGTGGAAACCCCGGGACAGACCTGGACCGTCCGATTTAAGGAGGCCACGTGTCATGAGATTATGCATTTCGGGAAAATGGGAATTGCGAATTCGGGAGTCCTGGTGACGAGAGATCGGGACTTTCCATGGTGGAAAACCCCGGGACAGATTTGGACCGTCCAATTTAAGGAGGCCACGTGTCATGAGATTACCCATTTTGGGAAAATGAGAATCGCGAATTCGGGAATCCTGGTGACGAGAGATCAAGACT
>JASDQU010204606.1:5187-18728 GCA_032191745.1 Picea mariana
AAATAAAATAAAAATGGCAATTACTTGTGCAACTTGGGGAGAGTGTGACAAGTGTGTGGGTGAATAATCATAATTAATTTAATCTAAAAATTTTAATTATTTGTGCATGAGAACATGTGTCAGTGAGGAAATTTCTATATAACAAATGTGGTAGAAGGGAAAAAGATCTCACTCATTCTTGGTAATGTTATGCTGCAAAAATTATTGTGGACTATTTTTTAATTTTGAGAGTTGGGATACCAAGCTTGTAGAAAGAGTGGAAGCTCTTCATTGCAAGGAAATCCTTGGAGATATTGTTTGTTGGTTTCTTGTGTGTGGCCCCTTTGCGAATCGGGGGGATAAGAGGGAAGAAGAGTACGCATAGCATTGATTGGAAGGTAGCACTGAAGTTTCAGTGATTAGCAAGTGGGAGAATTGAAGGAGCACAAGTCTTTCAAGGACATCATCAACTCTTTGTCTTCTTGGTTTCAGTATTTTATTTATAAAAATTTTATTACAATATGAGTAAATTGGATATTGGTAATTTTATTATCACTGCGGAACTGCATTGTAATTTCTGGAATTTAGAATTTGTATAAAATGTTAAATATAATGTAACTTCAACAGTCTGACTGTACACTGCCAGCTATCCTGGCCAGCTGTAATTTCTAGTCTTGATTTGCTTGAGCCTATTTAGATCAGCTATTTCCCATTGCATATTACTTCTTCAGACTTGCTTCTCATTGTACTCTTCTTTATATATTCTAATATACTGTTTTCTATTCTATTCTTTCTCTCTGCATTTCTTGATTCACAATTTATCATGGTATTAGAGCTACAGTAGTAAGCCTCTTCACACAGGCTGGAGAGAAACACGATCCTCAAATAGCGCAGAGCTTCACGGACCTTGAGAGCATTTTGACACAGACTTTTCACAAGGCTTGGAGAGATGTCCGTCATACTCTCGAAAGATCCTCGCAGGAAACTTCCATGAGGAAGAAGACCATCATACGCTCAAAAAATCAGCATAAGAAGCTCACACGTCAAAGTAGAGCATACAACGCTCGAAAGATTGAGGAAGAAGAGAGTGCAGAAGAAAAAAATTTAAAGATTCTTGTAATTTTCAAGAATCATCAAAGAATTCATGAAGAAGAGCTTTAGAAGGAAGAAACATTGAAGATTTCATGGAATTCGTTCAAATTTGTGAAAGATTGTTGCAGAAGGCAGCATCATTTAAAGCATTTTGGAAATCGCTCAAATCTGTTAAATACTGCAGCAGACAACGCCAAGCTTTAAAGAATATGTGTATTTATTTCAAATCTTTGAAAAATTCATGAATCTTTCTTCCAAAGGAGCAAAGAATGCATAGAAGAAAATCCTTGCAAAGGTAGTAAAGAACGCATCTCATGTGCAAAGAACAACCATTGAGGCCATAAGATTCGTTCTGCGAACGGATCTAGAGCGGGAAACCAGTTCAGAAGGGATGAAGGGAGTGTGGAAAAGACAAAAGAATTTCAGCCGTCAGATCTTGCACAGAGGACCGATAGTCGTTGGATCAATGAGAAAATGCACAAGGTTTAGTCCTCTGGAGTGCATATGAGAATTTTCGACTTGTGAAGTCACGAAATCCCGAAATCATTTAGGTCGTCCATCAAGAAACACGTGGCGAGATCTTGGCATTTTGATGACTCGCAAGTGTAAAGGTCAGAAGACTGTCATGAGAATTCGCGAATCGCGAAATCACGAGTCATTCTGGACCATTGGATCGTGAAATATCGTGAGCCTTCGATCTTATCCCATTGGAAAATTGGGGATTGGGAGTTGGTCGAGCGAAGGAGACTGCTCTCCAAAACCCCGATACGCAAAATACCGACATCGCAAATCGTGAAATCTCAAAAAGATCACAGTTTTCCATTTGTTCGGACACGTGGTGAACATCAAAGAAACCATCAGCATATCAGCGACCAGGGTTTCAAGTTGACAGAGGATTTCTATCATCGGGTGTCGTAAGTTGCGAAATCGTGAAACGACTAGGACCGTCCATCTTGAGGGGATGCGTGGCAACAATCTAGGCCTTCGGGGAAAGTCCCGAAAGGAAAGGGCCATCGACATATCGGGATTTGGCATTTTTCAAATCCTGAGGGCAAGAAGCATGAGCATTTCAGAATTGCGAAGTCCGAAATCCTGAAAGGAGGAAAGCTCCGTTATGGGGCCTAACTGACGTCATCTTGTCAAAATGAGGGATCGAGAATCTCCATGGTGAAACCCCCAAGGCATACTTGAGTCGTCCATCTGTTGGGACATGTGGCAGAGATCGAGACCTTCAAAAAAAATCCCGATAGGAGATTCCATCAGCATTATGGGATTCGAAAAATCGCGATTCCTAAAGATGAGACGTCCGGACAATTTGAAGTCTCGAAATCGCGAGAAGAGATCAGGATCGTCCATCATAGGAGGACGCGTGGAGGAGATCAAAGCATTTGGGAAATTTCTCGAAAGGAAAAGAAGTATGACTGTGGTCTTGTGAGAACTGGTCACATGGACTAGGACAAAGCCAAGAGGGGCTAAGGCGAGAAAATCCATATCGGAAAATTGGTAAATTGGAGATCGGGGATTCAAGAGCACAAAGAACCGGAAAATCCCATAGTGCTTTAACCTTTCGGTGTGTAGTCACATTGATCGGAGACTAAGGGCCAATTCAAAGCCGATAAGCTCCCATCGACAAATCGGCGTCTCGACGATCGGAGGTTGGCGAGACAAGAGATCGGAGGACTCGTATAACGAAGTCCCGACGTCAGAATTGCGAAGCCAAAAACCCACGAAATCTTGAACGCAGAGTTCTAAAGTCACTGCAAATTATACAAAGGAGACAGGTAAGTAATAATTTTGCTTCTGTTTTGTTCAAATTCTTTAAAAAAAAATATACGGTGTCGTCTAGCAATTTAGGACCAAATCAGGGTTCGATTCTTCTTGGAAAGAACTATGAGTTCTGGTCTCTTAGGATGAAATCCTTCTTGCAAGCACAAGAGTGCTGGGATCCAGTGGATCATGGAATGTGGAACCAGATCTAGCAGAACTGTCTGCCATGACTAATCAGCAGAAAATTGCTTAGGAAACTCAAAGAAACAGAGAAAATAAAGCTAAGTTTTGGATTCAAAATTCTGTGGATGACTCGATTTTTTCAAAAATCACAGGCGCTAGTACTTCAAAACAGGCTTGGGACATCCTTAAATCTTCCTACCAACGAAATGACAGGGTCAAAACAATTAAACTGTAGACCTTGAGGATGCAATTCGAGACTCTAAGGATGACAGAGTCCAAAAATGTGGATCAGTTCATGACCAGAGTTATGGTCATCGTGAACCAGATCAGATTGACTGGTGAAACCATCACCGATCAACGCATTGTTGAGAAAATACTCAGAAGTTTACCAAAGAAATTCGAAATGGTTGTAACAACAATCCTTGAATCCAAGGATCTGTCAAGTTTTTCAACAGATGAATTAATTGGTCTCTGGTGACACATGAGACCAGACTGCATCTTACAAATGAGTCAATCTTCAATGCTTTCAAAACTCAATTCTCCTTTAGCAGAGGGAGAGGCAAAAGAATAAGCAGAGGTCACCAAGGAAGAGGGAGAAATCAAATTAACCCTCACTCCAGTGGAGGTAATAGACAACAGTATCTGAATCAAAATTTCCAAGGTCAAAGGAAACAACAACAAAATCAACATCATAATTTCTAGCCTCAAAGAGGCAGAGGGAGAAGGTCAAATGAAGAAACAAGCATACAATGCTATTACTGCAAAAAGTATGGGCACTATGTATTTGAATGCAGGAAGAAGCAAGCAGATCAACTCTCAGGCAGAGCACATGTGTCAAATCACATGGGAGAAAACTCAAGAGGTATGTTTCTTTCGTGCCACAAGACTGAACAACAACCTAAAGATATCTGGTTGCTGGACAATGGATGCAGCAATCACATGACAGGTAACAAAGAATTACTTTCATGCATTGATTCTTCAATCTCATCTGATATTACACTTGGGAATGATTATTTAGTAAAAGTTCAAGGAAAAGGAATTGTTCCTATTCTTACTAAACAAAATGTAAAGAAAGACATAAACAACAACTATCATGTTCCAGATCTGAAAAATAATTTTCTAAGTGTAGGATACCTCATTGAACATGGCTATAAGGTACTTTTTGAGGGAGCATCTTGCAAGATATATGACAAAATCCCCAGCAGAAAATTAATTTCCAAAATCCATATGACTCCAAATCGGATGTTTCCCCTTACACTCAGAACTACAAATCTGCTTCAACCATATGCACAGAGTGCATCTACCCTGAATGAAACAATGGTTTGGTATACAATATTTGGACATCTACCATTTAAGAGTCTAAGTCTTCTACAGAAGAACTCCATGGTCAAAGGTCTTCCTATCTCTAACGAGCAAATTCCCCCATGTGAGTCTTGCATACTTGGAAAACATAAGAGAACTAGTTTTCCACAGTCTTCCAATCAAGCCAAACAACATCTTGAACTTGTTCACACTAACCTATGTGGACCAATGCAAACAGAGTCAATAGGTGGTAGCCTTTAATTTCTAACGTTTATTTATGATTTCAGCAAAAAAATATGGATCTATTTTCTCAGACACAAGTCTGAAACTTTTGCAAAATTCAAAGAATTCAAGGCAGAAGCTGAAAAACAGAGTGAAAAATATATCAAAGCACTCAGGTTAAATGGAGGAGGAGAATACAACTCCAAAGAATTTGCAAATTTCTGCAAATCATAAGGCATTGTCATGCAAACAAAAACTAGATATACTCCACAACAGAATGGAGTGGCTGAAAGGAAAAATCAGACAACAATGAATATAGCAAGAACACTTCTTAAAGAAAAAATTTTGTCAAATACTTTTTGGGATGAAGCAGTAGCATGCTCAGTTTATCTCTTGAATAGATCTTCAACCACAATTCTAAAGATAAAAGTCCCTCAAGAACCATGGAGTGGGACAAATCTCAATGTTGCGCATCTAAGGACATTCAGATGCATAGCATACGCTCACATACCTTCCAAATTAAGGAAGAAACTTGATGACAAAATTGAGAAATGTATTTTCATAGGATATAGTGAAACATCTAAAGCTTACAGGCTTTACAATCCAATCACCAAGAAACTAATTCTTAGCAGAGATATAAAATTTCTAGAAAATCAATTCTGGAATGATTCAGAAAATCAGCAAATGGACAGCGAAAATCCATTGCTGCCAAGTTCTGAAAATGCAGAAAATTCAGAACAAAAAGCATCTCAAACTACTCTTCCAAGATTACAGGTACAAAGACAACCTGAAAATTATCAGGATAACTCAACTTCCAACAGAGAGTCATTCTCTCAACCACAAAATCAGAGAACTTGAAGTTTGAGAGAAATCCATCAGCAGTTGGATGACTTTGAACAACACAACCTTTTTTATTTAATGTCATGTCAACCTACATCTTTTAAGGAAGCATATAAGGAGCCACATTGGGTTCAAGCCATGAACCAAGAAATTGACTCCATTGAGAAGAACAAGACATGGGATCTTGTTGATTTTCCATGTCACAAGAAGAGTATTGGCGTCAAGTGGGTTTACAAAACCAAACTCAATGAAAAAGGGCAGATCGAAAAATACAAGGCAAGACTTGTTGCCAAAGGATTCTCACAACAGCCTAGTACTGATTATGGTGAAAATTTTGCTCCACTAGAAATATTAGACACTGTAAGGACTCTATTGGCCATAGTAGCCCAACACAAATGGAAAGTATACTAGATGGATGTCAGGTCAGCATTCCTGAATGGTTTCTTAGAAGAAGAAGTTTATGTCGATCAACCACCTAGATTTGAATTCCAAGAGCACCCAACCAAATTCTATGGTTGAAGAAAGCCTTGTATGGCTTAAAACAAGCTCCAAGAGGTTGGTACAGCCGAATTGACACTTATTTGATTAAAAGTGGTTTCAGCAAAAGCCAAAATGAGCAACTTTTTACACCAAAACAGATTAGCACGTTAAAATTTTGATTGTATGTTTATATGTTGATGACATGATCTATACGGGAAATCTTGAGTTAACAAATTTTAAACATTCCATGCAATTTGAGGTTGACATGACAGATCTTGGCATAATGAAATATTTTTTAGGGATTGAGGTTGATCAATCAACCAAAGGCATTTTTTTTTGTCAACAAAAGTATGCAGCAGACATCCTCAAAAGATTTCAGATGGAAGGATGCAATCCAACAGAAACCCCCATACCACTAGGCACAAAATTGAGCAAGAATGATGAAAGTCCTACAGTGGACTCTACCCTGTACAAAAGTTTAGTAGGAAGTTTGTTGTATCTTACATAAACTAGGCCTGACATTATGTATGCAGCCAGCCTTGTTTCCAGATTCATGGAATCACCCAAAGATTCTCATTGGAAAATGGCAAAACAAATTGTGAGATATGTAGCAACAACTCTCAATTTTGGCTTATGGTACACTCAATCTGACGGTTTTGTAGGCATCCTAGATGACAGGAAAAACACATATGGACATGTTTTTCAACTGGGCACGAACCTAATCTCATGGGCATCAAAGAAGCAACCAATTGTTTCAATATCTTCTGCAGAGGAAGAGTATGTCGCTGCTACCTCAGCTTCCTGTCAAGCTATGTGGCTGAGAAGAATATTGAAAGATATGTCACATACAGAAAAGAATCCAACTCCTATTTTTTTTGATAATACTTCAACAATTTCTTTATCCAAAAATCACGTGTTTCACAAGAAAAACAAACACATTGACACTCGTTTTCATTTCATACGTGAGCTAGTCAATAATGGTGATATTGCACTACAATTTTGTGGTTCTCGAGATCATCTTGCTGATATCTTTACAAAGCCACTAGGAAAATCGGTTTTTGATTTTTAGAGACAACACTTAGGCATAATGAGTGATGATGTTTGTAACTATTGAGTTTAAGAGGGAGTGTTAAATATAATGTAACCTAACAGTCTGACTGTCTGTCCTGGCCAGCTGTACTTTCTATTCTTGATTTGCTTGAGCCTATTTAGCTCAGCTATTTCCCATTTCATAGTACTTCTTCAGACTTGCTTCTCATTGTACTCTTCTTCATATATTCTAATATATTGTTTTCTGTTCTATTCTTTCTCTCTACATTTCTTGCTTCACAATTTATTATAAACGTTGTTGAATCATTTAAATTTTGAATTTGATGTTATGGTCGCTCTAGAATTAAATTTCAACTTGTAAACTAAATTTTATGGCATTTCCGAACTTATAATTTTGTATATTCTTGAAGGACGTATTTGCAGTCTAAATCAGAATTGTGTATGGTCATTTTAAATATTATATTGCCGTTCTTGAATACAAAATTGCATATGGTTGTCGTAGAGTAACATGAATTCGGTTGAAATTGCAAATCTTGTATGGTCACTGATAATTCAATGAAATTTTGAATTTGGAACTTGTTCGCTGCCATTAAAATTTTAACCCAGTGTTAAGAACCTGTATGTATTTTGCTATTAAAATGTTTATTTGAATGTGTAAATTTGATACGATCATTGGCATTGTAAGTGTGGATCCGGACTAAGTAAGTCGTTGCATCAGTGCAAGATTTTACAAATCCCAAGTTTGATTTCTCTTAGTCATTTTAAGTTATTACACATTCTAGAGAAATGAATCTTGTTATAGTCGTCGTATATTTAATTTGTATCCTATACACAAATGTTTGTGTATCATCTGTCGATTTTTTCCAATACGGATTAAAGGAAATCGTGTGGCAAGGTTATTTGAATACCCAAATCTCGTATTTCACTTAGCCGCTGTCGTTTTAAAACGTGGACACATCTATAGAAATTTTATGGGTTCAATGTAATTGTTACTGTCATAAATTGAATTCTTTAGTCTCTGCATTTGGTTAGTAATATCTAGAATTTAAATTTATAGCTATTGTCAAGAAATTTTCTAATAGGAGAATTTGATTTATGGGCATTCCAGAATCTATATTTTGTTTCCATTGTAAAATTTGTACGCAAATCGGTAAGTTAGAGCTTGGTATAGTCAAGGTATTTCAGTTTCATTCCATACCTTGAATTCCTTCATGGGTTCGTTGCAAACAATTTTTCCTATATTAAGTCACAATTGATTGGATTTCATCAAGTTTTCCTCATTACGAAATTGAATTTGGATGATTGTTGCCAACTTATTATGAAAATCAGAAATTCAATTTCGTTTTGGACACTACGATTTTGTTGCTTCTGGACTTTAAAGATTCAAGGTTGTTGCCATTTTAGTTACCTTTCCTAATTTAGAGTTTATAGAATCACTATCAAATATTTGCAATCAGAAACTTAGGATTTTTACAATAGCTTCCATTGTTAAAGTTAATGAAATTTTCGAATATATATAGTTTCGTCGGATCCTGAAAAACAAATATTACAATTCCTGGAGTTTCATCTCATCAAGATCATTGTGTAATTTGGATGAGAAATTGGTAATTTAATTATTTGCGTCGCTTCTAAATTTACAAGCATTCCTTAAATGAACTTGTGATTGTTGTGGTATAATCAAATTACAGCTCTGGAACATGAAAACTTGATTGGCCATTATCATTTTAATATACAGATTAAAATATTTGAATTTATTTGGTTTCTATTTATCTAAATCATAAATCGAGAGTTAATTTATTATGGTCACTCTAATAATCTTTAGCAAGATTGAGTGGATTCATGATATAGTTGTTATGGATTTCATTGTCAGCTCGAAGGTAGAACTTCATAATGAAATAAGTTGAAACTATAAAATGCAGTGGAAAACAAACTTGTTGGAATAGTGGTAACTTATCTTTGAGAAGAGATGTGATGGTTGCACTCATTCGCAAAAAGATGATTACAATGAGACTCTAAAAGCATTTTAACAATAAACAGGAATGTCAAAAACGCTATATATCCAAAAACCTAACCCTAGGAGATGAAGCGCCAAAAGTCATGTGGGCTCCATTTGGGTAAGTTAGTACATCAACTTCTTTGGGTCGTAACTTTTGCATACGATCTCCGTTTTAGGTGCACAATAAACCGTTGGAAAGGCATCGTCGAAGAGATTCATCTAGGGGGATGAATCAGAGCCTTCAAATATAGTTAAGAATCTCGATTCGAAAAACCATCATTTAGGCCCTCAAAATGGCCCTGAAAATTAAAAATTGTTAAAAATAGTAAATTATCAAAATTGCTAGAAAATTGTTTTGAGCAAATTGGAAAAGGTGGATGGCTACTGATATCCACCTAGATCAATCGTTGTCAAAATTTTCACTGAAATAAAGAGTTGAGTTAGGATTTTTGAGCTAGGGATCTTAGTATCTCTTAATTTCTCTCTAAATTATTCCCTTAGATTGGTATAATTAATAATTGAGAAAAATACTTATAGATCTATGAGATAGTTGAAGGGTTATGAAATTATATTTTTTTCAAAATACATAATGATAACTATATAAGGACTATAATAAGAGCTCAGATAGATTTAAAGTCTTCAATAAATTAAGTTGCTTTTAAAAAATTGGTGAACCGATTACTTTGACTTGACCTTACAAAATTTTTATGTAATGAAGGTAATTGTGATAAAATTATATGCTTAAAATATTTCGAGGAAATAATTTTTGTATGGATTTAAGAACATCATATTATCATTTGAAATCTTTAAGAGAAGAAAACTGTCTAGAAATAAGATTAATAATTATTAAAAAAAAGGCGATTTTAATTAAAAATATTTGAACTATTAAAGAAGGACTTACATTTGTATAAGGTGTGCCTTAGATAATTTATTTGTATGGGAATTATACATTGTCACATTTAATCTAAGATAACGAGATGATGATTAATAGAGTTATTATTATCATTATCACATATCTTTAGTGTTCTTATACAATAGTTGTACTATATAATTTCATTATCATATTGGTATCCATCTTAAATAAAACTTTGATTGTGGTTGYTTATATTAGATTGTTACAAAGTGATTGTCATATTATTGAGGCGTTTTATGTGAGAGTTAAATTGGTTAAATATTTACTTGTTGATTTCACCAAGTGGATTATTACACTGACATGTTATGATATTAGTAATGATTTTATAATGAAATGAACTAGATGATTGAGTAYTTTTTTATGATGTGAAATTGTATGATGAATTAACGATTTTGGTACTGGTATATTGGGTTATTGAATGAATTTGATTACATCATGATTAAGTACCTTACTAGAAATTTATTCATGAGTCTAGGTTGAGTTGGTTATGGGAGTAGCTACCTCCATGTTCCTCAGAAAAGTCGCTAATCCTGAGACCCTAAATGGTCAAAATCAATCGTATAAATTCTAGACTTGAGCTTTGATTATGTGTTTTGGAGGTCCTAACCTTGCAGGGTAGACAATTGTTATCTCATGTGATGTGATTTATATGTTAGTAACAATTATGTTGTATTTGATTCTTGGTATGCAATGATGTAGATAACAATAGATTGCGAGTTATTGATGTATGTCTTTGTCGCATACCACTTATTCTAAATGTTGTTTATATATATATATATATATATATATATATATATACAACTACTGTACGTACTTACATTTATGTTGTAACAGAGGGTTCGTTACATCATCAAGTAAGAATTAAATATGAAGACATTTATAAAATGAAATTTGGGATAAGGTACGTGAATTATGAATTTGTTGCAATACCCTTCGGATTGAAAAATGCACCAGCCTCATTCATGTGTCTAATGAATAGTATTTTTAGTAAGTATTTAGATAGTTTTGTAATCGTCTTTATCGGTGATATATTAATCTATTCCATAAATGAACAATAACATGAAGAACATTTGAGAATAGTACTATAGATTCTAAGAGAACACAATTTATATGCTAAATTTAGTAAATGTGATTTTTAGAAAGATAAGGTTCAATATTTAGGACATTTAATTTCTAAATAAGGTATAGTCGTCAACCCTAAGAAAATACAAGCTATTATGGACTAGCCAATTCCAAAATATGTCTTGGATATTCGATATTTTATGGGTATAACTAGTTATTACCGAAAGTTTATTGAAGAATTCTAAAAAAATGCTTATCCTATAACATCCTTACAAAAGAAGGGAGTAAAATTTATATGGTCTAACAAATGTCAATAATTTTTTGAGACAATAAAGAATCTTCTAACAAAAGATACAATAATAATGATAGAAAATACTGATAAGGATTTTGTTTTATGCACCGATGCATGCATCGAAGGAATTGCAGAAGTGACGTAGACCTCTCGGCCCTCAGGCCGATATTCACTCACAGGATCGTTCTATATGCCCTTCGAGCCAGATCGGCTCTTTTGGATTCTCCGCTAAAATCCCCTTTCAAATCGATCCACAGGTTCTTTTTCGCGATTCGCAATTTCCCAAGTTCGCTAGTTGAAACCCCGACTCTTCCTCCTCCAATTCCATGATATCCAAAATCATGACATGGCTATAGATCTTACTTTGTCAGTGCCCTCCTTGCGCAACCATCCACTAGGCTAAGCACTAGTGCCCTTTTCCTCTCGCGCTTTCGCGAGTCTCTTAGGTACAACCTTGACACTTCACAGGTTCGCTTCTTGCAACTTCGAGCACCGAAATTTTGGGCTCTCACCTGGCGAAACTCCGATTTTACGAGATCCTCTGATCTTTGCGATCTGTCCTCCTCCGATGGATGGCTTAGGTTACTTCGCGACTTCGCTTCTCACGACTTCACGAGTCCTGATGTTGAACTTCTGACTCTCCAACTCACGAAACCCTGAAATGGTCAACAAAGTCTGACTTTCGTTTTGGCGAGCAGGCCACCTATCCACTCTCAGATGGACAGTCCTGATTCTTTTTGCAATTTTTCCACTCACGAATCTAAAACACTTCTCTTTTGGACCTCCGATATCCGATTCCCCGATACGGGTGATCTTGCGACACATGTCCTCCTTCTAGAAAATGGCTCAGATCCCTTCTCTATTTTCGGGAGTTCACCTTTCGCGATTTCTCAAGCCCCACTACAAAAGTTTCGGTTCTTCACCTCCCAAAACCCCAAGATGAAACATATAAGGGTGATCCAATGGCCCTGTTTGCCCAGATCCTATGGTCTGATCCTCCCGATATTTTCACTCGACGAATGTTGTCGTAACTCCCATGCTCCTCTACGAGATATTACGGCTTTCGAGGCTTCACGAATCCTCCACAGAGGATTCTGACTGTCAAATTCCTCCTTGATAATTTCTACGAAATGAAGACGGTGTTCTCTTATAGAACTTGTCGTCCTGCAAACACATTTTTTGCGCCTCCTTTCGACAATTCAAGGCACTAAACTTCCAGATCTTTTCTTCGACAACTTGAGTCTTCAAGAAGACTCTTGCATGCACTCCTTGCGAAAACTTTTTAATACTTTCAAGTATTGAATCCTTCGACTCTGTGCACTCTCTATGACAGCATTATTTTCAACAACTCCCTCTGGCTGCGAACTCTGAGGTTCTTCTCGTCCTACGCACACCTTGCATGGCTCCTGTGCTCAACTTGCACTTCTATGAGAATGAGAATAGTGTTATCCCTCCTGATATTTTAGAGATGAACTTTGAGTTCTGTCGACGCACCCCTTGCGGAAAATTTCACTACACTCCTTGCAGGAAAACTCTCGCTCAGATAGAGAAACAATTGAAACTCATTCTCTATTCTCCCCCTCTTAAAATCTTAGACATTAACATGAAATCATACATTCGCACATCAAAGAAAATGCATAACAGGGAATTAAAATCCATGAGCATAACATTCATAATGCATACACAGAGAACAATTACGACACCATGAATTTGAATAGAATCTCTTTCTATTAATTCAAATCTCTGTACATGGTTGTTTTCAACTATAGCTCTCTGCTCTCTTCTCTATGCTCTATGCTCTCCTCTTAACAATAATCTTACAACTATACAATGAGGGTGTCTATATCCATTTTCCCTTCGACTCCTAAAACTGTCAAATATAGGAAATTAAAGCTATCTACTTACAATAACTAACATAAATTCCTTCACCTACTATAGGCGAGAGCAGGATGCTCAAGGCCTGTTTACAATCAAGAAGTACGCCCTTTCCTTAATTGTTTCATTTAAGTTTGGCATATCCAACTTCAAAAATATTTCAAACAATTTTATCATTTGGCAAAATGTGTTGGTGCTTGCCCCACGCTCGCTTGATGCTGGCGATGGTCCTGCATCAAGAAGTATTAACACAAGATAATCATGCCATTTCTTAGGAATCTAAAAACTTTAAGGAACATGAAAAACATTATGTTACACATGATTTGGAGTTAGCTAATATAATGCATGCATTAAATATGTGGTGACACTATCTAATCCAAAAAATGTTCCTATTAATGTCTGATAATATTGCATTAAAATATGTCCCCAAAGTGTAGAACAGTCGGTGACAAAGTGTGTTGTTAAGGTGCTTTGTGATGTTAAACTCA
>JASDQU010204608.1:0-18801 GCA_032191745.1 Picea mariana
GGAGGATATGGACAGAGATGGGGGTTGTGTTTCCCACAAGAGAAGAGAGTGTCTAAGAGGGGTATAAGGGGGGAATCAATTATGGATATTAATTCTACCCATTTTCCTAAATTTTATTATCATTATGGATAACTTATATTTTTCTGTATGAGATCCCAATCATTAAACTCATGTAAGAGGGTGGGTATGAGAGTCACATCTCTTAGTTATTGGAAAGCATGGGTGGGGGGTCGAGTATAATCAGTTTGGTAAAGAGTTTAATTCAAGAAAGTAAGCCAAAATAGAGGAAATTTGTATCGGCAATGACATAAAGTATTTACATAGTCAGTTTTACATGAACAACAAGTAAAGAGTATAGGATAAGAGAATTGGAGATAAAGAAATAAGTTTGGGTGAATTTTGGAGCATGCTAGAGCGTATTGGAGTGCTTTGGAGCTGAATATTAAAGAGTCGGGTTGTCAGGCCTGAAGAGTGAACTCTTGTGTGAGTTTCACTGTAACAAGTGTTATTGTTATTACTGATATTTTTCCTGGCATTGAGTTCCCTTGAGTTCCCAGTAGAGAGATTCCTAGTTACTTGCGCCAGAGAGACTCTGATAAACTAATGGGATGCTCTATGGATTGAGAGCAGTGAAGGGCTACATTTATTGGGTTGGGAAGGTCAAGAGGAAGAGATATGGAGGAAATTTGGGATAGATGTAGGAGAATACTAGTGGGTTGTCAGATATTGAGTTATGAGTGGATTGTGAGAGGCACCCTTTTCTCGTGGATTCCTAGCCCTAGCTCAGGGGTGACTTGTTGTTTAAATTTGGAACAAAAGCCTATGGTTGGGTGGAATGTCCTTCCAAAGCAGCTGGTTGCACACATATTTTAAAAAGATAAGTGTTTATTTGTTTTCCTGTGTTAATTTACAGGTTTAATTGTTATCCATTTTACTTTGTGCATGCGAATGAAATATATGTTATTGTGGTGAAATTATTAGCTCCATTTATGTTTTTAACTAGCATAGACAACTGCATGAGCTTGATTGTCATGTCGTTTGTAATTTTTTGTTTAAATGTATCTATTAATAGACCTTAGTAGTGATGCTAATGGGATTCCTGCACGGTGCTAAAAATTGTCACATGCATTGTGAATAGTTGTCGTGAGAAGTACAAAGTTTGTTGCACGTGCGTTGTGAATAGTTGTCATGTGCAGTACAAATCCTATTGCACGGGTGATTTATCTCATTGAGGATGTGACATTCATCTTGGTCAACATGATGTAGTTGCATTTAAATAATATTAACCACAATGGTTAAATCTGTGTATAATTCGTAGCCGATAAGCTACATGAATTTAGCTTGAAAAATAATTTTGTATTTATGTGTATTTTACACAAGTAATGTTCTTTGGTTAAGATGGGGGACGTTACAAAATGGTATCAAATATTTTTGGTTCAATACTAGGCTTGTATGGGCCTGAGATCAACTTGAAGTTAGAAAATTTGTCATCTCAGCGTGGAGTTGTGTCGAATTTGGAGATAATGGTAAAATCTAAGTGAAGTTCCCAAGTTTCTAAGAAAAATCAAGTGATAATGGCACTCATAATGGTTTTTATGGAGGGGTCATTTCAACTTCCAAGCGATTGAATTTTTCTTAGACATGCAAGTCGGGAATTTTCACGATGGTCACGATGGTGTGCAGTGTGTACGTTAAACGTAAGCATTGTTATCCCCAATTCCTAGGGATAACTAAAGAGAATGATGTCTCGAGGCCCTTAGGTTGTATACATGGATTACCGAGAGACAACTTGATCAATAGTTTCCACTTGCATAGAAAAATACCCACCTCACCACCACAGTTCCAGGTTCATCATGATGGTATCCACCACATCATCTAGATTCTTAAAGAAATTGGGTCTTTCTCCATGAGGTACAAGCCAGGTATCATGGTGAGTTTCATTTCAATATTTGAGGCATTTGAATTTGTTGCATCTATAAATTCCTTTGATTATGTAACGTTTACTTGGAAATTATGTTCTTTTCCCTGTTTCACTTTGGTGGTTGACATTGCGACCTAGTAAGTGGGTCAACCTTAGGGATAGGTTTTCTACTGGGAGGTCCTCTTGACGAGTCATCGTTCCATTCCTGACCATATTTGTAACTTTCCACACTTAATACTCTCATCTCCTTACCTTTTTGGATTTTCGAGTATACTGACCCAAGAAGGGATTGTCCCTCATTTCATGGGAAGAAGGGACTGGAGGCCCAGAGGCTTGTAGCTAGAAAAAGATAAAATCCAATCATGAACCTTCTAGATGCTTTCCCAGGGATCTTGAGGAGAATGAAATGTCTCTCATAATAAAATTATGGGACCCGTGAAAAATAACTAATACAAAATGCCAACTAAGGTGTAGCATATGTGGGCATTGTTTTTCATGTTTAGGTAGAGGCCCCACACAAGGCTTCAACTTGGGAAAGCATGATGTGACCAAGGTAGAGTCAAGGTGGGCACTATTTCTCATGCTTAGGTAGAATCCCCACCTTGGATTCAACTTGGAAAACATATTAAAGAGACAAAAGGCAATAAATGGGCTTGGAAAAAGGTTGCATTGAAAATGAATGTGCAACACACCCTCCACAAAGGCACCCATAAATGAGATACTATGATTCCTTGTATTTAATGATCTCCATGCCCAAGAGTCTTACCCCCATCCATATCACTTTTTCCACATGGATTAGATATGGGTCCACTTGGGAAGCACACCTAAACTTGAGGTGTGACTCACCTAATAGGTCGCTTTGTCAACCCTCCCATACCTAAACTTGGAAAATTGTATAGGGTCTTTGAGGACTTGTTTATTTTGATGAGGTAGTTTTTGATGTACATGATTATATGGATATTTTATTGAATTGATTTACTTATCATGATGCATTTGACTATATATCCTTGGATGGCGTATTCGTTGTCTTTGCAAGATTTAGTCGGTGGAAAATTTTGGAAGAGCAATTCTAGCTTGGGCTTCCTTGGGGATTGAAGCCCACAAGTTGGATATCATGGCCCATGCACTGGATGATGATGCTAGCTTTTGGAATCCCAAGAAGATGTAATGGAGGAACTAACCCAACCCTTTTCTAGCCCAACAATTTTCTCTTGAGGCTAAAACGTCACTTTTGAGGAGGTTGACGTCACCCTAAGGATAGGGTTGTGGTGGTAGTGTTGTTGTTGCTTGAAACTTGTCATGTTTTGATGGGATAAGGATTGAATTGGAGGAGGAAGACCTAGTGCATGAGAGGGAGGCCATAAAAGTCCCAAATACTTCCATTCTTCACTCCAACGACTTGCAAAAAGGTGTCAAAACATCACCCTTTAGAGGGATGACGTCACATTAGGGTTTCTTATGTGTATTTTTTAAAGTTAAATTTGAATTTGATAATGTAAAGGGGAAAAGTAAGGGATGTTGACCCCTTACTTTATGTTACTTTAAGTTTAAGTGGACAAACACTTTTAGGAGAATTTGTATAAATAGAGATCAAACTCTTGTAATTTTATATAGCTCTCCCATTGTGAGAAGACTAGTGGCTGAAATTTGCACCCTACTTGGGAAATTTGGTATATCTCTCTTGTGAAAATTATTTTTGGTGATATCTCTTGGTGCATTGTCGAGCTAATGTGGTGCGCACCTCTTGGATACTTATTTTCTTGCTTATGAATGGTAATTTCTTGGTGAACTAGGGTTTAATCTTGCATCTCTCTTGGAATTGGTAAGGAAAATCTGCAATTGTTATTTCTTCTTGCTTGTTTCATGATTATTGTTGGTTAAAACCCTAGGAGGAGTATAAGTGCATACTGCCTCCATTAAGATTCATCTCATTTTCTAGTTTACTATTCATTTAATGCAAGGTTTCTAGGAGGAGTACAAGGGTGTACACCCTCCTAGATATACCTTAGTTTGATTTGCATTCCCTAGGGAGTAAAAGGATTTAAAACCCTAGGGATTTTGTTGATCTAACTCATGCTTTTAAAGACTCTATTCATCCAAATTTTAAAGGAACTAGTCTGAAGTTTTCATTGGAGAAATAAATTGTTTGCATTGGTAAACATGATTTAGTGAGATATTGATATTGTGCAAGTTGGAATCTTTTCTTGATGCTTTGAGGTTTCTAAAGCCTCTAGGGAATCTAGTTTTTCTTGGTATTCTTAGATATATAACTAAACAAATGCTACAGACATTAGGGTTGCATCAAATTACCTCTTTTTGATTTATAAATCACATTTCAACCATCAAAATTTGCTAGCAAGTTGTGATAATAATCTACTAGTCTCAACGCACTTTTTGGGTGGTTTACTTGTACTTTTTATGGGTTGAATTTTTTTGTTGTAGAAATAGTTTTCTACAGCCATAAGGCTGATAATCTATCTCTACAATACTTGTTTATAACAACCTTATTATATTTCTAAAGTCTTATGCTTTCATACTTGAGTTACTGTAGTTATTGCTAGCTTATATCTTGCATCATTTACCTGACTTTTAGCATCTTGTAGCAGCTTCAATAATCATTTACTTGCTGATATATATTTATGTTGACTACTGCAAATAGGGATAGGAAGCTTAACTTTCTTCTTCTGAAGGTACAATCATCTTAAGGTACAATAATCTTCTTCTTCTTCTTATGTTGACTCCCCCCTTGTGTTGGATTCTTCCTTCAATAAAGAGAGAGGAGGGTTTATCTGATGTGTCAGTGGTTAAAATATCCCATTGTTATAGCCATCCCATGGATTGGGTTGGGATTTTTCCAATCTATATTTTGCGCGATAATAGGCATCGCATAGTGTAGAATTGTTGGTGCATGACATAAAATGTTGTGCGCACTGGATATTGGTGTGCGACATAAAAAAATTGTGCATTGGATGTTGGTCCACAGTATAAAAATTTGTGCACACTGAATATTGGTATGCGGTATAAAATTTACACACTTAATATTGGTGTGCGATATAAAATTTGCATGCAGTAGATATTGGTGTGCGATACAAAAATTTGTGCGTACTAGATATTGGTTCATCGGATAAAAGTTGTGTGCACTGAATATTGGTGTGCGACTAAAATTGGCATGCACTTGATATTGGTGCATGGTATAAAAAGTCATGCGCACTGGATATTGCTGTGTGGTATAAAAGTTGTGCAAGTTGAATATTGGTGTGTGATATAGAGTCGTGCACACTGGATATTAGTGTGTGGTATAAAAGTTATGTGTACATAATATTGGTGTGTGGGGAATGCATTAAATCTTGGCACTACACATTGTGGATCTGGAGTGTGTTGAATATTGGTGCATAATACATAATTGATGCACGTGCAAGCTTCAAAAAGGAAGAAAAGAAGGATGCCACACAAAAGAAATAATTGGAGCAGATTAAGTAGGATTGAGAGGAAACTTCTGGGTTTTTTTCACAGTGTTGAGGGATACAAAAGTTCCAGAGAGGGTCACTGGCCAATTATTCTCTGATTTTCCAGAAAATGAAAATTACAGGTTTTTAAAGATCAAGGTCAAACTTAGTGGCAAGATCACAATTATTGTTGAAACTTGTACAAAGTGTCATAAAAGTAGACATGAAAATATTGTGTGAAGGGATTGGCTATATTCCAAGGATTTTGGAGTGGAGGTGCCAAAATAGGGAAAAATCCACTATTTCGGATAACTTTTTGGCTATTTTTTGGATTTTAAGAGGAAAAGGGTCGCTAGATGAAAAATATAGAAAATTTAATTTACTCAAAATTTTGTATAATCATCAAGCTAAAAAAATTTTGTTTAATGAATTTTTTCTAGAAGTGCGCAATTTGGGAGATAGCCAGTTTGGCTAAAAATTCTAAGTCTTGAAAAATGGATGAAAAAGGACAAAGTTGTCATTTCCAGATTGTTGTAGTTTTTTAGTACTAGAGTATTACATTGATAATATGAGAGTTGATATGAATTCTCTATCATCATTGTTATCTATTTCTCTTACAAAAGTTTATTTGGTTCTTGATCGATTTACTTATACGAGTGACAAAAGTTTGTGTCTGAGATTAATTACACTAGAATGAAAAGTGTGCAAAAGGGATGAATTAGCAATATTCAGATGACTATAACTTTCTTCCCAAAGATCAAAATTGAGCAACAAATAAGTTGTTGGAAATATATTGGAGAGGAGAATCCATATATCAACCCATAAAATTGATCTGGAAAATTTAAGTTACAACCAACACAAAGGAAGATGATTGGTGGCATTAGAAAGAAAAAATATATATATACATTCTTTTCCAGAACTGTGTGTATATATTTTTGTATAACAAAAAAATGTTTGCATGCACATTTCCTTGTAGAATTTAGAGGTACAAGAATGCATTTTGTTTCTTGTATGAGAACCACAACCATGGAAGATGCCCAGGGGTCCTACAATCATGAAGAGGAATTCATAGGCCTACATATTAGGATGGTAAATGTTGAGACAGAGTCTAATGGAAGAAGAGGAAGGAAAGAGCATGTAAGTATGAGGAGCCTATATCGAGAAGTGAAAAATTATAGGGATGATAATGAGAAGATTATGAAGGATCAAGAGGATATACTTCATAGTTTGGATATGCTGCAGAGGCAAGCCAATAAAGACTTTGGCACAAAGAACGCAATCAGTTCTAGACAAGTGAAAAAATCCAAGTCCCATAGCAAAAGAAATGAGCATGGGAATGATAGGAAGTCAAGGATAATGAGAAGGCACCATCATTCCCTAGAGAAATCCACCAGGAGATCTCATGCTAGTTCAAGGCCAGGGAGCAGTCCAAGTGCATCTCCTGTCAGGAGACAGAGGAGAAGGCCCGGGGGAGACATCTTGCAAGGTGAGATCAGGAAAATCAAGCCACCAAATTTCAATGGTGAGCATAAGAAGGGAGAATATGTCGAGGCTTGGCTGTTGGAAATGAAGAAATATTTCTAGCTGCATGATTATCCCTTCAGGGCAGAAACAAGAATTGCAACCTACCACTTACAAGGAAAGGCAATTATGTGGTGGGATCAACTTAAGCAAGAAAAACACCTTGATGAGAGGAAGCTATCATGGAGGCGGTTCAAAGGATATTTCTAGGAGAAATATTTGTTAGAGCATTACTATGAAAGGAAAATAAAATAATTCTTGAACTCAAGTTGGGAAGAATGACAATGCATGAGTACGGGAAAACATTCTTTGAATTGTTGAAGTATGTGGATTTCATAAAGGATGAAAAGGTAAAAATGCAAAGGTTTATAAGTGGGTTACCCTCCTTCTACAGTGACAATATACGATATGATAACCCAAAGAATTTGGAGGAGACCATAAGAAGAGAAAATCATCTCTATGAGTAGAGAAGAGAGAGACCAATCTTCCAAAAATCTTGGAATGACAAGTTGAAAGGAAAAAGGGATCAAAGGTAGAAAGGTTTTAAGCCACCCTTTTTCAAGAATCACTCCCAAGCAAATTAGCAAGGACAATCAACTCAAAATGAGCACAAGACAATGTACTCATTTGGGAAAAGGCCAAGGAAGTATCTTTTATAATGTTGGGGATGTGAGGGAAATCACTTATATAGGGAATTCCCTCACAAAGGTGAAAGAATGAGGGTTGTCCACAACATTCAAGAGGCTAAAAAAATTGAAGACATGGGAGGAAACATGCAATAATTTATGCAACTTTGGAAAACAAGAAAGCAAAGTATCAACCCCCCATGATTTAAGTGGAAGGTAAGATTGAAAACCATCCCATAACAATTTTAATTGATTCTGGAGCTATCCATAGTTACATAAACTCTAAAATTGTTGAAATATTTCACTTGCAAAGAAGTAAGAATAAGAAATATTTGTTAATTCAGTTAGCTGCAGGAGCTAAGAAAAATATCAATGAGTTGGTTAAAGTTGTCCAATAGACATCAATGGACTCAATACAAAGGTAGATGTGAACATCATACCATTGGGTTCATATGATTGTCTAATTGGCATGGATTGGTTGGAAAAAAAACATGCTATCCTAGAATTTTACAACAAGACAATAAATTGTTTTGATGAGGGAGGGAAACAAGAAAATATTCAAGGCATTTTGAGAGTTGTAGTTGTTAGAATTTTTTTATCCATGTAGCTGAAAAATATTTTCAGGAAAGGATGTCGAATTTTTGCAGCCCATATGGAAGAGGCAGCCAAAGATAAAGTGGCAAGTATTCAAGAACATCTAGTCTTGAAGGATTTAAAACATGTTTTTGGAGAAATCCCATGATTTCCACCAAAGAAGGACATTGAATTCTCTATTTATTTGGTGGCAGGAGATGCCCCAGTGTCCAAGATACCTTACAGAATGTGAACACCATAATTGAAAGAGTTGCAAATGAAGCTTGAATAAATTTTGAAGACGGGGTATATACACCCAAGCGTGTCATCTTGGGGAGTCCTAGTTCTTTTTGTGAAGAAGAAATATGGAACCTTACAGATGTGTATTGATTTCAAACAACTAAATAAGGTCATAATAAAGAAAAAATATCATTTTCCAAGGTTTGATGATCTTTTTTATCAACTGAAGGGTGAAAGAATATTTTCCAATATTGACTTGAGATTAGGTTATCATCAAGTGAGAATAAAGGAAGAGGATATCAACAAGAAAATATTAAAAACAATATATGGGCATTATGAGTTTACGGTAGTGCCTTTTGGGCTATCAAATGCCCTAGGTTTTTTCATGTTTCTGATGAATGGAGTGTTCAGGGAATACATGGACAAGTTCGTGATTGTTTACTTAGATGATATACTCATCTATTCAAGGAAAGAAGAAGAACATGAGAAACATTTAAGAATGGTGTTGCAAGTTTTGAGAGAGCACAAGTTGTATGCCAAACTAAGTAAGTGCATCTTTTATCAAAATAAGATTCACTACTTGGAGCATATTATATCAGCAGATGGGATAGTGGTTGATCTTGAGAAGATATAGGCCATTAGAGGATAGACAACACCAAGAAATGTGACATAGGTCATATCATTTATTTTTCTTTCCAATTATTATCGAAGATTCATAAAAGGGTTTTCAAAGATTGCAAGCCCGATCACTTCTTTGCAAAAGAAGGGAGTGAAATTTGAATGGACTTCCAAGTGTAAAGAAAGATTTCAGCAGTTGAAAGACATATTGACAATTGCAACCATATTAAATATTGTAGATCCATATGAATATTTTTTAGTGTGAATGGATGAATGGAAGGATGGGCTTGGGGGAAGTCCTTAGTCAAAAGATCATGTGGTGTGCTATGAATCTAGAAAACTAAAAGAGCATGAAAAGAATTATGATACACATGACTTGGAATTAGAAACCATTGTGCATGCATTGAAAGTGTGGAGACATTACCTCATGGGTCGAAGATTTGAGATAAAGACATACCACTATGGTATGAAGAATTTGTTTGGATAACCAACATTAAATGCCAGACAAACTAGGTGGATAGAATTTTTGAGCGAATATGACTTTGAAATTAATAATACAAAAGGAAAGTAAAATCAGGTGGTTGATGCAGTCAACAAAAGAGCTCGTGAAATGCATATTTCAGCCATCAGTATGTACATGATATATTTAAAAGATAAAATTATTGAAGCAACAATTTCAGATAAACATTGTCTAAAAATAAAAGAGACATTACAACAAAGAAATTTGCAACAAAAAATTAATTATTATTAACTAAGAGACGATGGAATCCTCATGTACAAAGGGATAATATATGTGCCAAATTATAGAGAGATGAAAAATATAGTTCTAAGGGAAATGCATAATGTGTCATTTGCTAGGCACCCAAGATATCATAAGACAATTGAAGTCGTAAGAAGTGAATACTTTTGGTCGGGAATGAAGAAGAAGTGAATAATTATATTGCTAGGTTTCTAGAATGAAAAAATGTGAAAATAGAACATATACATCCAACATGGATGCTATAGCCATTTCCCATTTCTGAGTGGAAATGAGAAGTGGTTAAAATTGACTTTATTACAAAGATGCCCATAATAGTGAAGCATGATGATTCCATCATGGTGGTGGTGATAATTTAACCAAGGAAACACATTATATTCATGTGAAGACAACACACAATGCAACAAATATTGGAGGGATCTACATGAAAGAGGTTTTTAGGATACATGGGGTACCTAAGGAAATTGTTTCAGATAGAGATTCAAAATTCACATCTAATTTTTGGAAAGGTTTGTTCAAAGGTTTTGGGAAAATTTTAAATCTCAATACGGTGTATCACCCAAAGTAAGATGCGAAAACATAGAGGACTAACAAAATCATCGAAGACATGCTAAGAATGTATGTGATAGACTAGCTATCAAAGTGGGAATATTATATCCACTTAGTAGAGTTTGCTTACAATAATGGGTATCATGCCTCATTAAAAATGATCCCATTTGAAGCATTTTATGGAAATAAGTGTAATACACTAATGAGTTTGGATAACCGAACATACAGAGTTATCATTGGGCCATATTTGTTGAGGGAAATGAAAGAGTAGATGGAAAAGATCAGGCATAATTTAAAGTCTTCCCAAGATAGGAAGAAATGTTATGCAGACAAGAACATATTTTTTAGAGATTTTAAAGTGGGAGAACATGTTGTTTTAAAAGTAAAATAGAAAATAAATTCGCTAAGATTGGGTTGCTTCCCAAAGTTGGCATCAAGATATTGTGGACCTTTTGAAATATTAGAGAAGATACGGTCAGTTGCATACACGTTAGCATTTCCTACATCCATGAGAGTGCATAATGTATTTCATGTGTCATTATTAAATAAATATGTTTCTGACTCTAACCACATAATTGATTGGACTGTGATCCTGGTGAAAAACAAAGGGGATTTCTGGGTGGAACCAGTACACATCCTGGACTAGAAAGTCAAAGCGATCATGAAAAAATACGTAGGGTTGGTAAAGGTCCAATGGACCTACTATGGTCCTGAAGATGCAGCATGGGAACATCAAGAAACTATGTGGGAGGAATACTGGTAAATTTTGTCAATTTTGAAGAAAACATAAATTGAAAATGCAAGACTCCATTTTTGGGCAACTAGAGTTCCGGAAACAAATCTCATAATTCTGGTCACCTATGTTTATAGCCCTAATAAAATAATGGTAAAACATTATGGATTGAGAGTATTGAAGGGGGAATGTTCCTTGGGTTAGCAGGTTGAGAGAAATATGATATTTTGGTTGGGACTGTTGTTGGAGGGTAAAAATTGCATTATTTTTTTATTATTTATTATTTATTATTTATTATTTTTTCTGAATATTGTAATGTAATGTAAATTTGTATATGTATTTGACATGATGTTGTGCACCAAGGACAGTGTAAAAATTTAGGGGAGGGAGTATGTAACATCCCCACTATAATTCCCAGTTTAATTAATGCATTGTGGATATGAATGTAGCTATGACCAAGCGATGTAATATGTGAATGTATTTTTTGTTTTTAAATAAATAAAATGTGATACCAACTATTGGGGGATATGGACAGAGATGGGGGATGAATTTTCCACAAGAGAATAGAGTGTCTACGATGGGTCCAATGGGGGAATTAATTATGGATATTAATTCAACCTATTTTCCTAAATTTTATTATTATTGGGGATAACTTCTGTTTTTCTATTTGAGTGTATGAGAGCCCAATTATTAAACTCATGTAAGAGGGTGGGTGTGAGAGACACATCCCTTATTTATTGGAAATAATGGGTGGGGGGATGAGTACAATTATTTTTGGAAAGAGTGTAAGGCAAGCAAGTAATCCAAATAGAGGAAATTTTTATGGGAAATGACAAGTTGTTTTTACACATTCAATTTTACATGAACAACAAGCAAAGAGAAGAGGAGAAGAGCATTAGAGATAAAGAAATAAGGTTGGGTGAATTCCAGAGAATGTTGGAGTGTATTGGATATAGTTGGAGATGAATATTACAGAGCCATATTGTCAGGCCTGAAGAGTGAACTATTGTGTGAGTTGCACTGTAACAACAAGTGTTATTGTTGTTGTTGGTAGTTTTCCTAGTAGTGATTTCCCTTGAGTTATCAATAGAGAGATTCCTAGTTACATGTGCTAGAGAGACCATGATAAATGAATGGGATTCCCAATGGAATGAGAGAAGTGAATGAGTACATTCCTTGGGTTGGGTAGGTCAAGAGGAAGAGAGTTGGAGTTTGAAAAGGGCTTAAAGAAGACTCCAGGGGGGATTATTTTCTTAAGTAATCTAGACGATATCGAAAATAATAAATAAGCTCTCGTTGGATGTTGCTTTCAAAATTTAAACAAGACCAAAAGAAAACAAACTACACTCATGGGGATTCCCTCAGGTAAGAGCCAGAAAAGACGAAGAAGAATGAGGCTTCAAAACACAATCATGGTGGGACTAAAAGGGATCCCAAGCCTATGGATAACTTCATCATGGGAACCAAATGGAAAACAAGGCTCTAAATAGGATGCCCATTGAAGGAAGGCTCTACCACATAAAGTACGACACACTTATCAGCAAGGAAGGTTAGTGTTGCAATTCAATGGGGTCGATCCTAAGGCTAAAAGAACCAGGAAACATATAATGAAAAAAATGCAAGTAGGGAAAAATCTAACCTATATCCTAGTTTTGAGGTCAATACCGGTTAGAAAGGATCGATAAGATGAACAAATGTCAAATAATAATGTCTCCAATATCCTGCATATAAGGCCAATAATACTCATCCAAAAGTTAATAAATCCAATATAGATAGAAACTTCAGAAAAATAAGAGGTGCTACTAAATACAAAACTTTAAAACAACAAACTGGGACTATACAATATGGTACAAAGAACCGCACAACTTTACGGCTCATACATAGTATTGGTTCAGGTAGAGCCTGCTGCTAGGCTCTGACCAAGAGTCTCTTCGATAGTTAACCAGGAAAGTCTCCCAAAAGGGAAGAAAACACAAACCATGGTGTAAGTCTTCCCACGATATAGAAACCATAGTCATGGCTTCAAAGATATCCTCATCCGAAGGAAATTCAAATCCAAGAAATCACACAAACGAGGAGGGTTGATTGTCCCAAAGGGAGAAGTAAACTAACCATATTCCATATGATGATGGAGGTTATGGACAGGAATGGTAGAGTCTATTAGGGATGAATCAAAATCATGAGGGCTTGAGGATATACAAACAATGAGATTAGACTCAAAAGGAAACTCAAGATCACTTAGACCAAGAGGGGGAAACAAGGGCTCCCATGCCCCCATTGGATAAACCAACGGATCAATTGTTGAGACCAAGTCTCAAGAAGGAAAACATGAGTGAACAAGTTCCTGCTCAGGAGCAATTGAACACCAAGGATAATATGCCACATAATTTATCCGTGGTGGGGTAGAGTATACACAAACATTAGGAACATATAAAGGGGCAGCCTGAACAAAAGCCAAATTAGGATGGTGATTATCATATGCTAGTTGGTCGATAGTGACAATGCTTCCATTATGAGGGAAATACATCACTCAGAAAATAATAGACATCAAAACATTCGTAGCATATACATAAGCACACTCTAGAAGCATATTGAAATCTAACGGGCCTTGCACTACTATAACATCGATAAGGACAATCTTCCCACCTAACGAGATAGGAAACTACGGAAGAATCCCCAAATATTCACTAGGATGTCTGTCAAAAGCCAACAGCTCATACGAAGCAGATGCAAGCTCACGAGAACCCAAATCTTTCCAAGCTAAGGAGGATAAAATACTTGTAGATGCTCCTTCATCCACAATACATTGGTAGATGTTTTTTGAATTAACTTCAACCCTTAATTAAAAGGGTGCATAAGAAGGAAGGCGAGGCTCAACAAGGTCATTCAAATCAAAGGAAACCATCCTAGGACTTGGAGGGGGTGTGATTGAAATGAGCGGAATGCCCCCTTGTTCTAAAAGTACTGAACTGGAAATGCTAAAAGCATAGTTGGTAGACACATCACTCCCCATTAGAAGAGTGGGATCAGCCAAATATTGCATCGGCATGACCACTATGGTAGACTTGACACTCTCCAAGAGAAGAGTGGGATCAGCTAAAGATTTCATCGGCATGACCACTTTGGTAGACTCGAAACTCTCCAAGAGAAGAGTGGGATCAAACAAATATTGCATCGACATGACCACTTCCTCAACCATTGGTTGAATAGGACGTGAGACAACATGTTTTGAAGGCACATCACCCCCCAAAAAAGGAGTGGGATCGACCAAAGATTGCATTGGAACGACCACTTTCTCAACCAATGGTTGAATAGGTTGTGAGACAACATGGTCTGAAGGTGCATCACCCCCCAAAAACGGAGTGGGATCAGCCAAATGTTACACGGTGTGACCACTTTCTCAACCACTGGCTGAATAGGCTGCGAGGAAACCTCAAAAGACTCAGAATTAGAAGACATTGTAGATAAGGACCACAATCTTCGTGCCTCTGAAAGGCCAGGGCATAAATGAGTAAGGTAATCTCCTTTGCAAAGCTTACAAGGGAACTTAGACTTACTTCATATCCGTCTATGTTTCTGAACATAATCAATTCCCCTAGCATGACCGGTAGTGGATGGTTGCATGTCCCCAACATGACTAGTATAGGTTGTTAACATATCACTCGTATGAATCACATTGATTAGACTCGTGCCCCCAACATGACTTGCAGTGGTTGGTTGCACATCTCCAACATTACTTGTAGAGGTTAGTGATTGGTCGATAACATGACTCGTAGAGGCTACATACCTATCGCTAGTATGAGTAGTAGTGACTGGAGTTTTTCCCCTAGCATGACTTGTAGAGGTTGGGTGCTTTCCCCCAGCATGACTTGCAGAGGTTGGGTGCACATATCCAACATGACTTGCAGAGGTTGGTGACAACTATCCAACATAACTAGCAGAGGTTGGTTGTTTCCCTCCAACATGACTTGCAAAGACTGGGTGTTGGTATTCAACATGACTTGCAGATTTTGACGACCTATCTCCAACATGACTTGCAGAGGTTGGTGATTTCTTCTTCCTATTCTTCCTCTTTCTATTTCGTTTAGACTTCTGGTTACTAGTAGCTATACTTTCACCAAAGAAGGTAGAAGGAGGAGGAGAAGACTTTGTTGATGAAGGAACATCAACATGATGCCCATGACATAAGGTGCTTAATTGAGAAGCGTCAAGAGAATTCGAGACATTTGGAATGGTAGCCAACCAAACCGGTAGTCCCACATTCAACCAATGTACAATGTGGCCATCAAAGGGACACCAACATTTCCAAAGAAAGGAAAAGCACAAGAATCTCCTTGTGAAGGGGTTCCTTGGTTGGTATCATCAGTAACTTTTTTCATGAATATCTTGTGCACAGGTTCTTCCCTTGTGGGATCGTTCAAGTCTATAAAAGTCTCACACACTGACTCTAGCAAACCAGTGGTATAAAAAACAACGCCTATAAAGAGGCAACTCCATGTTTCTAAGCGGAAGATAAAAAATTCCTCATGATAAACAGAGTGGGTGGTCTACCACCTTAGGTCAAAGACCCAAAAAAATGACCAACTAACTCTCTATGGAAAACTAGGGAGCACATAACACACCACTAAGAAGAAAAAGCCTAAAAAGATACAAACCAAACAAACTACCCTTCTGAATGCTTCCGACTCGGGGAGATGAAGTGTTGACCGTCCAAATAATTCACAAACGAAAATGACTGGCCAAGAGAAGTAGTTACCTAGACCTTCGATTGACGGGCCCTTCGAGTGTCACCTAGAGAATACAGAGTCTGCCTCAAGTACCACGATACACCCCTCACAGTCACATGTGTGTCAACCTATATAATGGCAACTAGGCCACCAACTTGTAATCAACAACCAGTGGGGTACATTCGACAGTCGAGCGAGTGTATGGGAAGGGTAACTAAGCCAGAAGATCCTTCTGAGGCCCAAAACGCAACAGGGCCAGAATCACTCTTAGAGTACCTTAGACAGATCCAAGTGTCTCAGAGGTCCGACACAAGTTGGGCCAATAATGCTACATGATTCACCCCCAATACACACTCTCCCAAACACTTTGTCAGGATCGAGAGTGGATATCTCCGTCACCGTCCTCCATGCGGCCTCGTGTTTGACTCCTATGTTAGAGGAGCTTCCCAGATTGAGTAATTACAAGATGGAATTTTCACACCCTAGCAAAAACACCTAGGTTAAGTTTTGGTTGGCCTTGGAGAGTTTATCTCTCCACACCTAATTCAAGGCCCTAGCCTAAGCTATTGGTAAACTCTAGAAAAAGTGTTACTAATATATTTTAGATTAGCGCATTCGTTTTAAGGGATTGTCTTACTCAAGGAACGAAAGTGCAAGTGATGTTGTTTAAGAATCTTGCAAAAATGAAACTAATAAGAACACTGGAAAATAAAACTTTACACTAATCCTTCAAATAAAAAGAGTTTCAAGGAAGAAAAAGCATGGACAATCCTTCAAATTTAAAAATGCAATCTTTTCTCCTTTCTATGAAAAATGCACAATGCAACTTTCAAGTGAAACAAAAGAGCAAATGGAAGGATTTTCTTTCTTATTTTTCTTTTGAAATGCTTTCAAGATGAGAAGAAAACACAACCCTATGCTAACTATTTTTCTTTTTGAAATAACAATGCAAAGAAAATGCAAAGAAAGAAAGAGACCTAAAAAACTAGGTTTTTTTATTTTATTTTCTTCCAATCAAAGAAGAACTAACAAAAGATGCTAAAAGAAATTGCATAATACACGATTCATGCCCCCCCCCGACCATGAGGTTTTTTTTTTTTAAATGAAACTCATTTTTCTTAAAATTCAAGCTCAAAATAAGCCAAAAATGCTTGGAAACACAAAGAGAGAAGATGATTTCTTTTTATTTCATGAACAATTTGAGCTTACAAACTGTCCAAACCCCAAACAACAGAAGCTTATGGAACTCAATAAGACCTAGGAACCACAAGTTTCCTGTAGGAAAAAGGAAAATCTTTTGAAAAATTATCCAAAACAATATAAACGTGTATATATTGTTTTGGATAATAAAAACATGTACATATATAAACGTGTACATATATATAATAAAAAACACTATTAATACTTTTACAAACTTAGTAACAATTTATTTTATTATTTATTATTTAGTTTAATTTTTAATTTTTGTTTAAAACTCTGTAGATTAGGTTTTTAGACAGCTGACCTAGGTTAAAACTTAAAAACATCCTGCATATTAACTATTAATTGACCGAGATCAGCAAGCTATCAATTGACGATTAGTTCTGATGATGAATCCTGATTTGGATTCGAAACGTTGATGACAATGACAACTACTGTGGATTATCCGGAAAACAACTTCGAATATAAACATGTGTTGTGCAAGACCAGTCTGCGTATGTACATGGGTTGTATATAATGCAGACAACGTATGTACGCAGTCTTCATAGAGAATAGGGTGCGCACAACTCTGTAAATTTTCAAAAAAAAGAAAATTTTTCGATAGAAAACTTGGGCAAGGGTAGCTGGTAGGCACCTGGAAGGTGACCAGAGACCCAACCTGACTCAGAACACTCAAAAAACTTAGAAAGAAACTGAAAAATCAAATCAAACCAAGATCTCCCACTAAGATCCTAGAGAGACTCCCCAGTGGAGTCGCCAATTCTGCTAGTGGGGAAAATCCCCCTATTACTATACTAGGTCGAGGTACAGGCAGAGCACTCACTTCCCTTAAAAAAAGTTATATTCCTAAGTTGCCCCAAAATATCTAAACTTAAGTAACAAGAGAGAGGAAAGTAGGTGTACCTTTGGTCCTAACGTCCGGTGTAGACCTCTTTCGCCTTTGTAGCTTCCTTGATTGTTGGTCTCCTCCCAAAGCTGACCTGGAACAACTTAGGAAAACAGTGCTACAAGATATACGATCTCTACTTATCACTATTAATATTTAGATATAAACATAGATGCATTAATCAATTAAGCATAAAGGCACAATGTATTGGGATAGGAAAAAACTCTTTTATTCAATACGAAGATCAGAAAGATTACAACCTTCTTATCGGCAAACACTCCGCGAACCAGGTCTGGGCTCCTCTTATTGTTATTCCAAGTGTATCATTCCCATACTTTCCTCTCACAACCAACTTATCACTTTGAAAAAGGGAAAGGGTTGTATAAAGAGAAAGAGCTAGAGGGGAATGTTGAGGCCAAATCTCAAAAAGGGCTGCAAAACTTGGGCTAGAAGGGGAATGGATTTTGGGAGTGTTTCTTTGTTCTCTTGCTTTTTGTTGTAAATGGGACCCCAAGACCTATTTTTATATGAGAAAAAGATGGTTATTCGGTTTTGGGACGGACTACAATGGGTAAAATGGTTGGGAAACTCTCAATAGCCCATAAACTCCATCGAATTTCTTGCAATTTTTGGAGGTAAACGCGGGCTGACTAGCATGAAACTCGCGTATGTATGTGGGCTAACTAGTATGCAACTCGCGTGTGTACGCGGGCTGTAGTTATGCATGGCGTGTACATGTTCCAAAAAATAGTTTTTTAAGAAGGAGCCTCAATAGTAATTTGGAAAATTATGTAAGTGGAAAGACCAATGCCATGTATGCATAGGTAGGGAATTTTTGGACTATAATAGTTTTCTCCCCCGCGAGGGTTTCCCAGGATAAAATATTGTGTACCTTGTGATTGTTTTTCTCTCAGTGATCCTACTTATGCTATTATTGTCTAGTAAATTGAAAAGAACTTAATAACAACTCTAAATTTAACAAGTGAGAGGAAAGGGGGAGACAT
>JASDQU010204610.1:0-10030 GCA_032191745.1 Picea mariana
CTGAAGTGGCCAGTTGATATGGATTTCTGAAGCACTAGGAGACTAGACTGCTCCAGGTAAACTGGAAAATTCTCCTTTGAGTTGTTCTAGTCATTTAATAGAACAACTCAAAGGAGAATTTGAAAAGATTGTATATCTATTTAATTGATTGTTTAATTATTTACAGTAAAAAATAAACAAATTACTCTTTAGTATTCAAGCTTAGATTATTCAAAGATTAGATTTTCATTTTTCTTTATGTATAATTTTTCTTTATGTTGGGCATTTTCATAGATATAATGTGTATTTTATTTTTATTAAAAAAATTAATAAAAATGTGTTTAATTAAAAATTAAAAAATTAAAATTAAATTATTATTTAGATGAATATTATAAGTCAAAATCAAAATATATATTTTTTCCAAAATAAATTGTAATTTCTATTCAGTGAAAAAAAGCCATCCAATTTGGTCTTGGAGTTCTACAACGAATTCTACCATACAGAGAGGCAGTAATGAAGTGGAACGGAATTCAAGCACATGGAGAATATGCCACTGTTTTATTAGGGAATGCAGTAAGAAATGGAATTGGAGTATCTTTGTGCGAATTCTATTCACTCATTGTGAGGAATAAATTTAGTGAATTCAACCATAACGCGGTTTTTTTTTTTTTTCGGATTTTTTTGCAAATTTTGGTATTTCCTTTTAGAAACTCTTCACCTTTGAAGATCCAAAAGTGACAAATCACTCACTAAACTCTCCGCTTCGGATTTTTTCAATCTCAGTGCACTTTCACTTCCAAATCTCCTTTGTCAATCCTTCACCATCTGGCATGCAAATCCATTATGTGATCAAATATAGCGTTGAATCTTCCACTTCAACAAAAATAAACACTCGGTTGAACTTTATGTTCTTGAAGTTTATAACGAAAAAGGAAAAAACCAATTATATAATAATAGTGAAAAGATGAAGCTTGGATGTGACTTTCTCGAATTAGGCGACTTCTTCTAATTCTTGTATATCTATGTATTGAGTAGCAAGCTGCATTGTAACAACATTTGTATATAATTATTTATATGGGTGTTAAGCAAGGTTTGTGTTGTCCAATTATATTTGTCTCTTCTTGTGTATAAATAGTTGTATGTTTTGTCACTTGGATTCTTGGAAGGCTCATTTTCTAAGATTATTCGAGGACAAGAACAAATTGGCACAAGTTTCAAGGAAGTGTTTGATCAGATCTAGCTAACTAGTTATTAGAAGCTAGTTGTATATTGATCCATTCAAGCCATCATGTAATAACAGACATCTGTATAAGCGTACCTCTGATTCTAAATAAATCGATGGTTATTTTTCTCTAAGTATTGGTGACAGTATTGTTGTTTCATGTTCTAATTAATTTCTTAAGTATTGATATTGCAGATCAAATGGTATCAGAACTTCAATCTGAGATGTTTATGCTCCAGCAAGTTTCAAACAAACAATTTTTTTATGGGTTGTTAGTGTCTTCCCTCACCTAATTTTCAGATCTAGAGGTGCGCTAGGGGTGGCTCTAGCCTCCATCTCTTAGGCAGTGTGATAGGGTTTTCTCAAGACCTCCATTGCCCAATCCTTTGTGGTGATTTTCAGCTTTAGAGGTGCGCTAGGATTTTCCACAACCTCCCCTCTCTTCCAGCATGCCTTCTCAACATGAACCTGGCTAGGGTTTTCTAGTGCGCCCTCCCTTTTGAGCTCCAGACGTTGTGCTTTAGGGTTGGATCCAAATCCATAGGATAGTGCAATAGGGTTGGATCCATGGTTTTCCCATCCAGATCTAGCTCCTGCTTCATATCCTGACCCATATCTAGATCTCGATCCATATCCAAATATCACTTATTTAAGTATATGAAGATAATTCCTCCTCGTAGGGCCTCCTCCCCTGAAGATTCTACATATGAGCAATCTTCTACCATTCAGGACCTGGATCTTTCTCTAAATGAACTCATGCAGCTCCAACGGAGCTCTCCAATGCCATTGTAGTTGGATACTCATTTCAAGGTGCATAAATTTTCAAGGCATATGAATGATGAGGTCGTTGTTCCCTGGGTACATAGTCTATCCACTTATTTCAAGACTTGTCTAGGGATGACAAAAGAAGAGAAGTTACAGATCACTAATTTGCAATTGGAAGGGATTGCTCAAGCTTGGTGGGATGCCCAAACATATACCTCTTTTTTGGTGGTGGAATTGGGAGATCCTCTTGTGGCCACCCCTCCACCTATTGGTTCTTGGGATACCTTTTTTCACTGCGGAATCGCTTCTATCCCCGAGGGTACCATCATACTCTCCTAGCTCACTAGTTGCAACTCCAGGAAAGTTAGTACGAAGCTACATTGAGGTGTTTAATAAGCTCTACATTCAACTAAAGATTCAAGATCTGGAAGAGGTACTCATTGTTAAATTTAAATCTAGGATTTTATTATTTATATGTAGAGAGGTTGATTTATTTGAAAGCTCTTCCTTAGATAAGGATTTTCTTCGGGCCTTGGCTATGGAACGGAAGCTCGCTCCTTGCCTTCAATATTCTCTATCTAAAGTTGGCCCTTACTCGGATCCTTCTTCTCCTACCTCTCCCACCTCACCTAAGACTAGAAAATGGTGTTCTTATCACAAATCTCAGTTTCACTCCTCAGTTGAATGTTGTGTTCTTCGTAATCAAAATATTGTCAACACTTTATTCATTGATTCTCTTGATTCATCCTTGAGCACAACGCCTCCCCCTGAGATTATCACCATGGAGAATCCTATGAAATCGGACCCCTCTCTCCTACTCATGGCCAGTGATTCCCAAAATTATTCACCAACGCCTTTGTTTACTCATAATTTCCATATCAAACAATCCATGGCCATGCTCATCCTTGATAATGGTATCCAAAATAATTTGGTGGAGTGGTTGGCGATTCTTACTACCCCTCATCTTTCAGCCTACCAATTAGGTTGGGTTCAAAAGGATGGTACTCGTGTGATGGTAACCCAATGTTATGCCCTTACTTTTGTCATTATCCCTTTCTATTATATTGTTCTTTATGATGTGTCTCCTTTGGATTGCGCAGATGTGATTTTGGGTATTCCATATCAGGAATTTCGTCACATTGTATGCCATGATCCCAATCATCGGTATAATCTTCAAAAAAATGGTCGTACCTATGTACTCACCTCATCGTCTCTAAAATCCCATGCCTTACTTTCTGGCCAACCTTTTGTTCCTCAAATTAGTCTCAACCAATCCATTTCCCTCTGTCTAATGCACCCTCTTAAACTAGACAACCCCTCTCATGCCCTTCCTTTAGATATGGACACTTTTCTCACATCCTTTGAAGATATATTTCCTACTCCCACCAAACTACCCCCGGTTTGTCCCATTGAACATTCCATTGATCATATTCCTAGAGACACTTTTCCCAATTCTCCTTCTTATTTCATTTCTCCTCATGAGGTTGAGGAAGTAGAATGACAGTACCAACAACTTCTTAATATTGGCCAGATCCAACCAATTTATTCACCTTGTGCCTCTCCTACCTTCATCATTCTCAAGAAGGAGTCTAAGGAATGGTGTCTAGTCACAGACTATCGGGATCTTAATAAGGCCACAGTCAAGAATCGTTACCCTCTACCATGCATGGATGATTTACTGGATCAGTTGAAGGGTGCCCTCTTCTTTACCAAAATAGATCTTACAACATGGTATCACCAGGTTCACATGAATGCAAAAAACTCATGGAAGACAACTTTCAAAACCAAATTTGGGGTTTATGAATGGATGGTGATGCCATTGGGTCTTACTAACACTCATGCCACTTTCATGGGGATAATCAATGATATTTTCATAGCACATTTGGGAAAAATTGTGGTGATCTATTTGGATGATATCTTATTATTTAGAAAGATCTGGGAGGATCATTTTCTCCATGTGCGCACTATGCTAGACTTATTGCGTACTCACAAAATGCATGTGAAACGTCGTAAATCTTCTTTTGGGAAACCTTCAGTTCAATATTTGGGTTTTGTTTTCTATGTTAAGGGTGTTAACCCAAATCCTACTAAATTCCAAGCTCTTGCACATTGGCCAGCACCTCAATCAACTCTAGAAATCAAGAGCTTTATGGGTGGCATTGATTTTTATCGATGGTTCATTGCTAACTTATCTCTATTAGCACACCTTATTCATCCACTTTCCAACCAGGATCAATTTGTTTGGTCTCCCTTGGCATAACAACAAATTCAGGCTCTCCAAAATTCCCTTTGTTCTGCTCATGTACTTCGTTTACCTCATCTTCCTTCTCCCTTTGAGACTAATATGAATGCCTCTCAATATGCTATTGGTACAGTTCTTAAACAGGGAGGACACCCTATTGCATACCATTCAGAGACATTGTTTGATGCCAAATGCAATTATAGCACTTATGACAAATATTTCTACAATCTGGTCCAAGCATTGAAATAGTGGTACCATTATATCCTAGGTAAAGAAACACTCCTCCACACATATCACCATCTGTTTATTTTCATCAATTCTCAGACTAAGATACAAGAGAAACGTCATTTAAAGTGGCTCGCTTACATTCAATAGTTTCATTTGGTAATTAAATATAAGAAGGAAATTTCCAATCAGATGTCTGATCTCCTAAGTCGTCCCCCCTATGTAGGTACTTCAACTCATGGTTGTGTGTTGTGCTTCCTATGAGGCTTGGAAGCCTCTCTATTCTTATGATCCCTTATTTGCTAAGATATGGGTTGTTGTGCAACATCCCACTAAGGTCAATCAAATGTCATTTCTGGATTATACAATTAGACATGGCTAGTTATATAAACTCAACCATTTTTGTGTCCCAGCTTCTGAAGATCATCTTACTTTGATTAAGGAGGTTCATGCTTCCTCCTATGGTGGCCATTTTACATCTCTAAAAACAATTCATCACTTGCAACGACAATTCTTTTGTCCTTCTATGACTCATCAAGTGGAAAATTTCATTTGTGCTTATGGAGTGGGGTGAAGGTGGATGCTTCAGTGGAAACCACTGCGACCCATAGCTTTTTGAGTGAGCAGACCACGAAGTCACTCCATCGTAAGCCTGAGAGAAGCACGACC
Source organism: Picea mariana (assembly GCA_032191745.1). Taxonomy (NCBI): domain Eukaryota; kingdom Viridiplantae; phylum Streptophyta; class Pinopsida; order Pinales; family Pinaceae; genus Picea; species Picea mariana. The sequence continues at coordinate 5,103 of JASDQU010204610.1, forward strand.
ATGTACAAGGTGGTCAACTTAGCAGTGGAACAAGCAGTTGGGGTGGTTCGCTCCGCAACTTTGAGAGTTCGAAGTTGGTTTCACAATTGGGACTTGAAATTTTCTCCATTGGATGATCATGCATTGATCTTGGGGAAAGACTTTCTCATATTTTCCAAGCCAGTTCCACTCCCGCACACAGGTTGCTTGTTATTATTTGATGAAGCCAAAATGCCAATTATGTCCATGACAAGGAGGAGGAAGCTTGAATGAATACCTAAGATGTCTACGATCAAGTTGATTGAGGTAATCATAGGAAGTGTGAACAAACCTTGCAACGTGGTGCAACAACAAGGAGTGAGTTCAACCATGGTGACCTTGAGAGGATTGAGTCAAACAAAATGGAGGTTGACAATAGTAGAGACATCAGTAAATTCTATCTTGGAGAAGATAGATCAGTTGTGAAGTCTACAATACTGTAAGCAAGAGCACAAGGATGAGTTGAAGTCGACCATCGCATCACTTTCCAAGGTCATCACATAGGATACGCAGCCCGAGTCACTTCGTTGCTAGCAAAGTTGTGAAGCGGTTCAGGAAAATTAGTTGGAAGACTCACTTTCGTCAAAAAATCTAAGTGTTGAGACGAAGTAGTGCATGGAAGCACTCACTCAGCCAGACTTGCAGTCAAATGTGGAAGAAGTGAAGAGGGAGGACTAACACCCCACAACGATTGTGAACTTTTCTAGGAAATCCATGGGGATATATGACTTTCAACTCAATGTAGAACCACTTGAGGAGTTAGGATGCACACCGAAGGAATTCAGGTTGGTGTTGAGAAACTTTCGCACTGAGCACAAGTCGGACACTATGTACACCAATAGTCTTGGTGGTAGTTATTGGGTACACACCATTCATTGAGATGACAGAGAGTTGGCATGCTACCAGGAAAGGTGTCATCATAGACTTGGAGATATGCATTATTGTGAAGATGGTAGTGTGGTGTGGGGTGCCTTGGAGGAGGGCATCATAGTGGATTTGCATGAGTGTGACCTAGTGAATAGAAGCAAGGATGTGACCTCACTTTAGCATGATGATGACAACATTTGGTGTGTTGGGTTTCAAAGAGGCAACTTGACAGCAAATTGGCACACCGAGTTAATGAGGTGACTTGCTAGCCAAGGGAAAGGTGTAGGGATTTTCCTTAGTCTTTTAGGTTGGATAAAGTGATAGAGGTGCAAACATAAGTGACTACGTTTGGGCATGGGGATTAGATTCTCATGAGTTGGGCGCAATGATTAGACTAGCTACTCAACCATTCCAAGGCACGAGGGACATCAATGTGCAAAAGAATGGATAAGATGATTGCAGTATGATTGAAGCAGTGAGTCACGCAGGTGTTCAACACTTTGGAAAAATTTTGAAGAAGGTAGCAACAATCAATTGTAGTAGGTAGCGACAACAATAGAAAAACTGGATAGCAACAAATCAACAACATTGTGACGATCAGTGCAGCAGAGTTGGGTGACTTTCATCTTTGGAGTTGGGTGAATTGACCGTATTGATTGAGGCAGTAGATCATGAGGAGTTGGGTGAAGTGTAGTTGGGTTTATTTGTGGAAACTTGGGGTTTCCATGAGACTTGGTTGCGATGGAGGCACGAGTTCGAGCAGAGTTGGAGACAACAAATTTTGAGGATGTTGTTAGGATGACAACAACTTGATGTGGGGGAGGATGTAATTCATTCGGTGACACCCATTGAGCGTGAACGCACCTTGGGAGGATTCAGAGACAAGTCGGTAAGAGAGAACAAGGAGGATGTGATCAGTTGGGAAAGTACTTGTCTTATAGGTGCGAGCAAGAGCACCATGGGGGCATGACGATGATGTGTGAACCCAAGGGGGCACACACCTTACTTGCCTCACAACATATGACAGAGGCTTGGTTGTGTTTGGGTAAGGACAGGGTGACTTGGGAATGCACCCAAGGTGTGGACCTATATTCCCTTGGCAGCATGGGAACATTGGAGAGGTTGGATGACCCCATAGACACACCCATGAAGAGTCAGTCATTCGGTTCAATAAAACACATAAGGCAAGGGTGCACCAAATAGGTTGGGGTGCACTGGTCCAAAAGGACACGAAGGTTCATGAGCACAAGGGTTCTATGGGTGCATTAGTTCCTTTGGGCATGTTGGTCTGCAAAGGGGTGTGATACAACCAAAGGATGTGACGGTTTGTGAAGGATATTGTTGGAGTCCTTATAAAGAACACAAGGCACATGAGTTAGAGAAACACATAACACCATCACAACTTGAGTTGGAGAGTAAGGTATGCAGCTCAGGAAGAGGTGAGACATGTTGATGATTGCAGCTTCATGAGACATTCTCCATATCGTACTCTTCTGGACTGAATTGAGATGATTTGTGAGAACACCTATGTGATAGGTGAGTCGTACTCCTCTGGACTGAGTTGAGATGACTTGTGTTGTTCTATTGTCGTTCTCCTCTAGACTAAGTTGAGATGACTTGAGATGGTATCCTATCTTACTCCTATGGACTTAGTTGAGTTGACTTGAGATGGCTCTCCAATTTGTACTCCTATGGATTTAGTTGAGTTGATCTGTTGAGAGTGACATCCCTTGTGGTTGAGCACATGTGGACTTGTCCCTAGTGGAAGAGCACTAGAGGATGTGTGAGAGACCTCTTTCTATATTGTCAAAGAGTAAGACTATTGTAAAACCCTAATTTTCATTATGAAGGGTACAAGTCATCCCTATTATTTAAAGACAATTAATATCATGTAAAAGAATAATTGCGTTATTGAGTTGTACAAGTCAGCCCTCTTGTGCCAATAGACATGTCTATTCATTGAGTTAGGTCATGTATATATTAGTGAATGATCCCCATTGTGGATCATTAATCTGATTCACAAAACACATTACTTGGAGAGCTTAAATTTGGTGTGCACTTCTCATGCGCTATATTTCTTGATCATAGAGCACCCTATTGTGTGTGCTAGGGTTTTGTCTTGAGGGCCACCTTTGTTGGCACCCATAATTTTCGGTGGAGACGGCTTTTTCTCTTGGAAATATAACTAAGGGTCGTTGGGTTTTTCCCTTGGTTGAGAAGGGTTTTCCCAAGATAAATTCTTGTGTCTTATGCATGGTTATTCTTCTTGTGATCTTAGTTTACTCTAGCTATTGTATTGTTGCATTGTTTATGGTTCAATTTCATGCTAAATTAAAAATAAACTACATGTGCTTGAGTAACCATTAAAAATTCAACAAGACAATGTGTGACGAAGATGAAGGAAAAGTGTGAAGGCTTGGCTTAGTCTCTTTTTGGAGTGTCTTGTGCAAGGTGCAAGACAGAGAGGCATGAAGGTCAGGTAGGCCAGTGCGTGCAACAAGGAGAAGGCTACGACAGTCAGGCTTAGGTTGTGACAGGGAGACTTGGGTGTATGAGAAAATAGGCAAGTCAAGATGATACTTAGTTGAATTCTTGTATATATATATATATGTATGTATTGAGTTGTTAGATCCTCTTTGTAAGCATTGTAATAATATTTGTGTATAAAGACTTATACGGGTGTTAGGCATTATTTTTGTCGTCCAACCATACTTGTCTCTTCTTATGTATGAATGGTTGCATGTCCTTGGTTGCGTAATTGGATAAGTATAAGAACTGTATAATTGTTTAAGTAAATAACGCAAGTGTAGTTGGCATGATTGGCTCGAGGAAGAGTATGGGTGTGTCTTAAATGATGCATAGTTCAGACGAAGTAATTTCGGTTTAGTCTAACTGTCAAAATGAAACGTTGTGATGCCGCACAACCCCAGGTATAAGACAACTTGAATGCACCAAGTCGATTTGGATCCCCGAATAAACTATGGACACGTGACACATGGCTTGAAATAAATAAAAATATGTTATTTCATAATTTTTCACAAACACAATCTTATCAAGGATTCATTACACCTTATGTAGATAGGATAGGCTCAATGAATTATGAAAACCCTTGGCCTACTATTCCCCATCTTCCTTGCTAATTATCTACACTTTTTTTTTTGCATATCAACTAAAACTAAACACATAGGGGTGTCATCTGACATTTGTCACTCCATTTGTCACCCCATAGGGATAAAATTTATTGTAATCTTAAAATACCATGAATGTTTAATTAAAAATCCTTAGATCATAACATGGAGAACCTATCCTTGCATGTGAAATCCTTTTTAAATTTCTAATTTTTTTTTTAAGTAATTCTACATTAATTATATAATACTAATTGTCTTCCTCCAAAATTAAAGGGAAAGGATTAATTGTGTTAACTCTCACACAAAACCACTTATAACAATCCAAATTGAAGGTCAAATAATTGTGTTATGGTTAAAAAAATGATATTTTCATATTATTTTCATTTTCATATTTAATATGGATGGAAAAATAAAAAAGCAATATTTTTATTACAAAATCTTAAATTTAAACAATAATTAATTATTTTCTTTTATGATTATAATTAAAAATATGTTTTATTCATAGTTGCAGGAGAAGTTCAGTCCTCAATTGGTTGAGAACTTGGGAGTTTTTTGAGAACTTCAACATCAAAGAAATGGGAGCTTGGAATCATTGTCCTAAAAGAAGAGCTTTAAATTATAATAATATTAAATTAAAATGTAAATATATTTATTCATTTGTTACAAATACCTAATTTTTTACAAATATTTTCATTATAGTTATTCAAAATATCACTATAAAACTAACACTAAACTACAGGTAAATATTATTTCAAAAATTAGTAAGGTAAAAAAAAACTTAATAATACTCACTTTATAGTTGTGGATATGAAAAACTTTTAATACATTTATGTTTTCCTTCAAGCCCAAACTAAACATGAAAGTCCAATAAATCAATATCCTATCCACTAGAAGCATTTGTTCCACTTTAATATC
>JASDQU010204611.1:2518-16155 GCA_032191745.1 Picea mariana
GATGATGTTCTCTTAGTACTTGAAGTACGAGTCTAAGATGTTCCTCGTGCTCCTCCTTATTCTTGGAGTATATTAGGATATCATCAATGAAAACCAATACAAATTTGTCCAGAAATTTGCTAAGTACATTATTCATCAAGCACATAAAAGTGGCGGGGGCATTGGTTAGCCCAAATGGAACCACCATGAATTCATAGTGACCATACCTCGTTCTAAAGGCTATTTTGTGGATGTCTTCATCCTTAATACGGACTTGGTGATATCCAGACCTTAAGTCGATCTTCGAGAAGATGGTAGCACTTCCCAGTTGGTCGAACAAGTCATCGATTCTGGGTAAGGGGTATTTGTTCTTTATGGTTGTCTTATTGAGTTGTCTGTAATCTATGAACAATCAAAGTGTGCCATCTTTCTTTTTCACAAACAGGTTGGGCGCTCCCCACAGAGATACACTGGGTCGGATGTAGCCTTTTTCCATGATTTCCTTTAGCTGTAGCTTGAGCTCAACAAGCTCTGGCGCGCTCATTCTATATGGTGTTCTAGATGCTGGTACCAGTCCCGGTGTAATTTCTATCGAGAAGTCAATATCCCTTCTCGGAGGCAGACCTGGTACTTCTTCTGGGAATACGTCCTTGTATTCTCTTAATATGGGGCGGTCCTCTAGGTTTGGTTTGTCGTCCTTAATGGATTCCAACACGTGTATTGCATATAAGGAACACCCTTTCCTACAAAACTTCTTCATTTGAAGGGTCGATATTTGTCTCACTGAGACATGCTTCTGAATCCCTTGGAGGGTTATCTTTCTCCCTTCTTCATCTATACATTCTAAAGTTTTATGATAACAATCCATTTTAGTTTTATAAGAAACCAACCAGTCCATACCAATCAACAGGTCATATGATCCCAGGGGAAGTATGTTAAGGGTCGCCTGGGTGGGCAATCCACCCATGATGAATTGGTAGGTTGGTATGGCCTCTTCCACCTTTCTTTTGGTCCCAGTGGCTATTTGTACCAACCATGGTTTAACATGTCTAATTGGTTGTAGTTTACACTTATTGGCAGTCTGAGGGGCTACATAACTCAAATTAGAACCTAGGTCAATTAAAATAGAAATTGGATGGTTGGCGATCATACCTTCCAGCACCACTACTAAAGCTTGGTGGTCGACTTGATTGTTGTCTAGGACTGCATAGATTCGTGGTATGATCCTAGCCACATCATTGACGGTGGTAGCTTCTTGGATATTGTAGACCCCTTTACTATTTTGTTGTCTGTGTGGGCAGTCCCTTAATCTATGATTTTCTCCACAACCCCAACATTTTAAGGGTTCCTTCTTTAGGTTATCGGTCTTTGTTGGGACTGTCTGAAAAAGGTTTATTTCCACTTTGAGAGGGGAAATTTTGCTGATATACACTTCTAGCAGGAAGAATCCCCCTAGAATATTTTCCATAGTTCTTAAATCTCGAGGAGTTAAACCTTTTCTTCTGGAATCCCAAACTACTCTTCTTCTTCTAGTCCTCGTGGGGTCTTGTCTTGCTCCCAAACTGTTCATAACAATACCTCACCTTCCAGATAGATTCTTCTAATGTCCTTGGTTCATTGAACTCAATTCTATCTTGATAGGTCTAAGGTAACCCACTAATGAACCGCTGCATATTTTATTTTTCATCTTTTATGTAGGGTACATACCTTAGTAGTTCAAGGAATTTATTGACAAATTCTTCTATGGTGAGCTGTTCCAGTCGGAGTTCTTAGAATTCCTTAGTTTTCCCATCCATGTATTTTTCTGACAAATACTGCTTCCTGAAGTATTTCTCAAATTGTTTCCATGACAAGTCCTTCTCATGGACGCCTTTCACATTCCTAAGGTCTTCCCACCATATGGAAGCCTTTCCATTCAGGTTGAAGATGGCTATTTGAGCCTTCAAGTTTTCAGAGTAGTCATGGACTTTGAAATACTTCTTTAAACCAAGAAGTCAAGCTTCCGCCTCTTCTCCCTTCTTAATCTCTCCGTTGAAAGAAGGTGGTTTGGCTTTCTTGAACTCTTCGGGACCATAGGTTTTGGAATGCTTCCGTTTCTTTCCTTTCCTTTGAGAATGCGAGTTGGCCCTGCTACTAGAAGACCCTTTGGGGTTTCCAGCTTCCTTTCCAGAGGACTCTCCCAATGAGTGTCCCTTGCCTCCAGGTTGGACCTTATTCACTGTACTTCTCCTAGTGGGGTCACTTATGGAGTCATGTTTTTGGATCTCAGGTGGACTCTAACCTCTCTTCTTGTGTCCCCGGTCCGCATGACTGGTTGCGGGTTCATGCTGCAGTTGCCTCTGTAAGTTGGATAAGCTCTGTAGCAAGACTGTGTTAATTTCTGTTTGTTTCTCTTGCTCCTTTATCAATCTCTCATTGTTAGCCTTGAAACTCTGTAACTCGACCTTGAATCTCCTTACAGTTTCAACCAGATCTGGAGGGGTTTCCACCACCCTCCTTTCGTCAGATTCCTCGTCTCTATTGTGGGAGCCATCCCCCACTTCATGACACGTCACCATCCTTTAGTATTAGAGTCTTCCCGTGATTCACTGACTGTTCGAGTGTTTCCAAAAACACTTATTGTTAGCTAACAGTCTATTAATTCATGAAATTTACATTGTTCAATTTGTTAAATGCATACACATAGTAGAAAGTTTCATTCTTTTCTTTATTAAAATTTTTAACCAGACTTCTTAAGAAAGAGATAAGGTAGAGTTTCACTCTTTTGAAAGTACTCCAAATAGAGTTTTTAAATGACTTTTTCATGAGCCCAAGTAGGCCAAGTATTGTAACCATGCTCTGATACCAATTTGTAACACACCCACAACGGTGCATACAATTTTTCGATTTTCTTAAAGGACATAAACTCCATTCATGGCTCCTAATTTTGAAAAGTTAGGGAATCAGTCCGACCTCCTGGTCAAGGATCGTTCTTAACTCTGTTGAGCTAGAGAATCTTTTCGATTCCCTACTGGAACCTCTATTTAAACAAATTCATAGGTCCTTTCTATGAAACTCCGCCTATGTGACTAAGCATCGAACGCAAGCGTCACCTCCACACGACCACTGGTTGTGACCGTGCGCCTACTCAAAAAGTGTTTTAAGACTTCGTGTGTTTGGACTTCGACGTATGAGCAACCCCTGACTCCCCAACTCACGAGCTCCGAAAAGGGATTAACGACCATTAGCTCCCTCCATTCACGTGACCATTCCCATGACCACAAGCTTAACCCAAATGACGCGTCGCATTTCGTGACTTTGGGACTTTCGATGCAAGGCACCCCAACTCCTCCAACTCCCAATCTCCGAAAAGGGCTAACATTCCTTATCTTCCCCTTTGGCCTCCGTCCATGTAACCATTCACTATGACTTGGGGCCTAACTCTAAAGCATGTCGGAGTTTCGTGTATTGCGAGTTCTCACGACTTTCCTCTTTGACTTTTCCACCCTACGAGTCAGTGAAATGATGAGCTCTCGCCATGTGTCCTCCTTGATGGACGACCATGATCAAATCACAATTTTTCACATTGCGAGTTCGAACAGTTCTGTTCTTTGACCTTCTTTCTTTGCGAGTCAGCGAAANTCCTTATCTTCCCCTTTGGCTTCCGTCCATGTAACCATTCACTATGACTTGGGGCCTAACTCTAAAGCATGTCAGAGTTTCGTGTATCGCGAGTTCTCACGACTTTCCTCTTTGACTTTTCCACCCTACGAGTCAGTGAAATGATGAGCTCTCGTCATGTGTCCTCCTTGATGGACGACCATGATCAAATCACAATTTTTCACATTGCGAGTTCGAACAGTTCTGTTCTTTGACCTTCTTTCTTTGCGAGTCAGCGAAATGCTGAGCTCTCGCCACGTGTCCTTTTCGATCGGCGGTCTCGATGATTTCGTAACTTGTCTCGTGCACCTTCCTCCAGGTCCAAGAGTTGTTGGTCCATGCGCTTCAGATCTGATGGCTCAGATCCGTTTTCCTCCTACGCTCACTTCTCGCTGTCTGGACATGGATTTCGACGATCCAGATATTCTCCTCTACAACTGGGTCCTTAGGGAATTTCGAATTTCCACGTACTCCTTGCATTAATCCGTTCACGTCGGATCGACAGTCCATGACCTTCCTCGATCTAACGGTCTAGATCACATCACAACTTCTAGTTTCATAAGTTTAGTTGTGCCAATTTGAGATTCCCTTGATGTGTGAACTTGCGAATACTAAAGTAGTCGAGACGTTAATGCTTGCTCTCCTTCTTCAATTCCGACGGTCATGACAGACCTTGGATCCTCCTGAATGGATCTCATCCGTTCATCTTCCAAACTAAAGGGGTATTCCCCTTCGATACCCGAATCTCGCTATCCTTCCCGAGCTTTGTCAGTTATGAAGGATTAAGAGTGTTGCGCTCTTTCCCTTGGACTTAACACCTAGAAGAGTCTTCTGCATAGCTCTTGCGCTCCTTCATCTAGTCTCTCCTTCATCTAGTCTGGAACATAGGTGATTCTTAGTCTCTGCTTTCCTTTCAGAGAGTCTGTGCATATATACACTACCTCTCCTGAGCTTAATAGACTCTATCCTCGTAGTGAATGTGGGATTCGACCTTAACAATCAGGGAGGTACTCACTCGACTCTAGGACAATGATGAAATTCCCYGGGGAAAGTGATTTTGAGGAATTAAACTAGAACCTAGGAAAATCAAGCATATGTAAAAGTTATCAAGGAATGAACGCATACTCTTGATTTAATCATTCAATGCAGAAACCATTTATAGGCCTATAAAAACAAGCATGCATCCATTATTTCCAATTTAAATCTCAAGGCATAAAAACACTTATCATAACCATAAGGCATGATGCGACTGCTAAGAGGGGTGCTCGTTTCCACCCAACCATAGGCTCAGTCACTCCCAATGGATTTATCATTGGCCACCCCCGAGCTTAGGCCACGATGCTCTGAGATTCAATCTCTTACTTCCAGTTCAACGGAAGTTAGGGACGAAGGTTACTCTCCTTTTTCCCATATAGGAATAGGTAAGGACAAAGGCTACTCTTCTTCGCCTGTCTCTGTCTCCCTATTCCCTGTGATCATAACTCACTTGTTCTCTTTCAAACCTTCCTCGGACCCGAGAGCTCTGCTCCTGTCTCTGCCCTCTTCGCAGGCCCCCTCTCTGCCCACACCACGCCTCCTTTCTTGCCTTCCTCAACAAGATTACGTGGGGCTTGAATTCCCCTGTCTGTGGTCAGGTCCGGAAGCCTTACAGGTGGGAAATCTGCCCCCATCCCCTCATTAACTCTTGAGGAGGCCTTCCTACCTACCAACCTGATGGGAATTCATTTTTGGTCAAAGGGTTGTTATGATCTTGAGCAAGGTTAAATCTAGTATGGTACTGGTTCGGTGGAGGTTAGCGCAACCATTCAGGGTTCCCTCCACCACCTTTTCATTAACAATCGTGGTCTCTCTATTAGCACATCCCCTTCACAACAGTCATGCAATACATATTAATTTTCTATTAAAATAAAAAAATTTACATTTGTCGACCTTTTATTCAAAGGTCCATAAAAAAAAACATTCACACCTTTGAGTTTTCCATAGTTCCCCGACCAATATAGTTATATTTATAGACTGCGGGAAATAGGGTGTTACGGTTACACTTTACCTTGTGGGAAGAATGGGCTAAAGGACCAGAGGGTAAAAGCAACTGACAAAAGATAGGAGCCAAAGATTGAAACCTCGAGATTCTTCGCCTAGGGATCCCAGAGAAAGCATTAAAAGGATTCGCAGCAAGAAACAGAGAGACCCATAAAAATAATAAAACAAGACTTAGTTAGAGGATAGGGGGTCTCATCATGAGCCAACCTATTAGGTCCATGGGCATGTAGCGACAGCTAGTCACCACGCTAGGGTAGTGGCTCTTGGTGGCATATCCAAGTGAAAGGGGATCTCATCATGAGCCGACCTTCTCATTTCCGTGAAATGATTATGGGTAACATTGCCACCATTGGTCACCACGCCAGGGCAGTGTCCCGTGACTAGCTTCTTGAAGAAAAAGCAACAAGAATAAAGATAAAAGACATGAATGGGCTTAGAAACATTTGCATCCATGACAGGTGCAACTCACCCTCTACAAAGGCACCCATAGGTAAGCCATGCATTTCCCTGCTATCACTGCACCCCTTGTCCAGACATCCCTTACCACCTCATCCACTCACATGGCTTGGATTTGATTTCTCTTGAAAACACCCCACATCCAGTGAGAATTATCCCAATAGGACACCCTGTCACTTCCTCCAAACTTGGCTTGTAGATTTGTATAATGTCTTTGAGCACTTGACTAGGTAAAAGTTGTTTTATGCACTTTTTTAATAAAATTGATGATTAGATGTGATTGACATTGCTATGATCCCTGTGACTTATGAATCCTTGGAGGAAGTATCTGTTAATGTGCAGGACCATACCCGACAGACAGGTACCATCATGGACAGGTACACATGGGGAGATGATTAGTTTGAACCTCCATGGGGTTGAAAACCCATCAGATGGATGTTGAGACCCCAGTAGGGGGCAGAGACAAATCATAGTGTTTTCACCGGAGAGGAGGAGGATGTTCCACCAGAGGCAGCTTAGCAGGCATGTACCTAGGGGGGTTGTGCCCTTTCCACCAGGGCGTTGGCCTTGGAAGGCCCATGACATCACCCAGGGCATTCATGACATCATCCAACACTTGTGGAGGTTTTTAGGAGGCAGTTGTGGCACATGTGGCACATGTGGCATGTTCTGGAGGCCCAAGGAGGCCTAACGTTTTTCTCCAGGAGGCCAACTTTTCCCTAGAAGGGGATAACTTTACCCTAAAAGGGCATGGCGTCCTCATTTTTGCTTGATTTAGGGTTTGATTTTGACATTTAATGTAAAAACAATATTATTATGTATTTTTGGCCTTGTCAGCCTTTTGTGACCTAAAATTTAATTAAGGTCATTGGTATGGTATAAGTAAGAGAGATAAACTCTCTTTTATTGATGATATTTCACTCACACTTGTGTGAGGTCTGAAAATTGCACCCTCCTTTAGGGTTTTGGCTGAAATTACTAGTGCACACTTATTGAAGGAGGCTTATATTGGCTATTTTTGGCATTTTTCTTGGTGGAAGGTTTACAACTAGGGTTTGGCTTGATGAATGCTTGGTAAATGTAAGTGAATTTCTGCAATCCTTCCCTTACTTGAATGGTTATAGTATTTTATTTTCATTTTGTTAATGAAATTTGTTGGAATAAACCCTAGGAAATAAGCACATGTTGGTGTCCTTATTTTAATTCCCTGCTAGATTATGCCATTGAACCATTTTTGGTGTTGAAGACATTGCTAGGGCCTTGCCATTGCAACATCCTACCCTTGTACCTCACCTTAGCCATTTTTACTTTGTCATTGAGTTAAAGAAGGAGGAAAACACACTAAAGCCTAGGGTTACTACACCTTAGTGAGCCATTTTCCCCTAGGGTTTGATGGTTGAAGCCTTGGCTTATCAACACTTCACCATCAATTTCCTCGTCTTTTCCCCTAGTATTATCATTTGTTCTTTCAACTTTTGCTGCCACCTATTGACTCCATTTGCCCTATGAATGCACTAGTCTAAGACCTTTATGCTTGAGTGCCTTGATCACAAAACTTCAATCATCCAATACGTTTACTAATACCTTCTAACCCTAACCTACGAACCCTATTGTTGCAATTATTCTTTTGATTTATAGTTATACTTTGCAACATTTTATGCTTCTTTAAAGCAATTGAAAGATTGGCTAAAGCGTAGTAGTCTTTGCTTCTAATGAATCTTGATATTGTGACATTGATGATAAATTGTTCTTGCTCATTGTGAAGCTTATTTAAAAGAATTTATTGTGAAGTAACACATTGTTATTATTGCTATTATACATCATTGAATGCTTCATCAATAATATTAGTCAATTTCTTATTTGACAAAGTACAATTATATGAAGTACTAACTAGCAAGTGACCTTGCAAATATAGTTTCTTGTTGCTTTGTTCAGGGCAGGTACATTTCTAGTTGTTATTTATCTTTGTTGGCTATTTAGCCAAACTTTCTGATTGATGGTGACTTGTGAGGGGGAAACTTTTACTTAGCCTTAAAACCTTTGCCTTCTCAAAACCCCAGGTCACCAGGGACGTCTCTGTTGGGCCTACCACCCTAAATAGAAAGAGTTATCCTATTGAGGTGACAGTGATAGTATAGTCTCCAGTTACGTCAGTTTGCCTTCCATTTACCTTTCCATTACATCCAGGTACAAACTGTGCGATAACAGGCCCACTTGGGAAACACTCCTCAACTTGAGGTACAATTCACCCAATAAGTCACTTGTCAACCCTCCCGTACCTAAACTTGGCAAATTGCCTAGGTCTTTGATCACTTCTTTATTTTGATGAGGTGATCTTGATGTACATGGTTAGATGGCTCTTTTACTGACTTGATTTACTTATCATGATGCATAGGACTTGAGAACCTTGGAGGACGTATTCATTGTCTTTGCAGGACCTTACTTGAGATCCATAGGTTGGATACCATGGCCCACACATCGGATGACGATGACATCCTTTGGAGGCCACAAGGACACCTTGGAGGAGCTCACCTATGCCCTTACTAGCCCAACGTTTTGCCTAACGTTTTGCCTTTGGAGGCTAAAACGTCACATTTGGAGGGCTTGRCGTTTTGTGGGGCTAGGGTTTGGGGTGGTGGTGTTGATTGACTTAACACCTGGAACATTTTGATGGGAGAAGGCTTGGCTTGAAGGAATAAACCCTAGCGCATGAGAGGGAGGCCCTAGAAGGCCTAAAAATTTCCATATTCTACTCTAACGACTTGCAAAAGGTGTCAAAACATCACCCTAGAAGAGGGATGACATCACTTTAGGGTTTCTTATGTGCATTTTTAAAGTTAAATTTGAATTTTACAATGTAAAGGGGAAAAGTAAGTGTTGTTGACCGCTTACTTTGTGGTTTACCCTAAAATTAAATGGACGAACACTTTTAGTAGGATTTGTATAAATATAGATCATTTCTATTTCATTTTCATCATAAGTCTCCCATTGTGAGAAGACTATTGTGGCTGAAATTTGTGCCCTAATTCGGAAATTTGGTATCTCTTTTGTGCAAATTATTTTTGGTGATATCTCTTGGTGAATTGTTGAGCTAAGGTGGTGCACACCTCTTGGAGACTTCTTCTCTTGCTTGTGAATGGTCATTGCTTGGTGAACTAGGGTTTGATCTTGCCTCTCTCTTGGAATTGGTAAGGAAAATATTTAATTGTTATTTCTTCTTTCTTGTTTCATGATTATTGTTGGTTGAAACCATAGGAGGAGTATAAGTGCATACACCCTCCATAAAGTATCATTTCATTTTCTAGTTTATAAGTCAATTATTGTAAGGTTGCTAGGAGGAGTACAATGGTGTACACCCTCCTAGATTTACTTTAGTTTGATTTCCATGCCCTAAGAAGTAAGAGGATTTACAACCCTAGGGATTTTGTTGATCTAACTTATGTTTTTCAAGACTCCATTCACCCAAATTTTAAAGGCACTAATATGAAGTTTGCATTGGAGAAAAAAATTATTTGCTTTGGTAAACGTGATTTAGAGAGATATTGATATCATTCAAGTTGGAATATTTTATTGATGCTTTGAGGTTGCTAAAGCCTCTAGGGTGTATTGTTTTTCCTAGTCTTGTTGGAGCTATAACTCAATAATAGCTACAACCATTACGATTGCAACAAATATCTCTCAACTTTGATCATAACTCACTTTTCAATGGTCAAAAGTTGCTAATAAATTACCCCTATAATCTACTAGTCTCAACACACTTTTTGGGTTATTTACTTTCTTGTTTTGTGGGTTCAATTTTTTTGTTATAGCAATAGTATGCTACATCCATAAGAATGATAAAATATCTCTACAATACTTGTTTATAACAGCCTTAGTTTATTTCTAAAGTCTTATGCTTTTATACTAGTGATTGTTAGCTTACCTCTTGCATCATTTACTTGACTTTTAACATCTTGTTAGTAGCTTTAACAATCATTTACTTGATGATATATATATATATATATATATATATATTTGACTGCAATCTTAAATTGCTTGTCCACTTAACTTTAAGAAATCTTAAATTTCTTTTCCACTTCACTTTAATCTTGCATATTCGTCTTTTCTTATGTCTTGGGAAGGTATAATCATTTTCTGCAGGTACTCAAGTTTCTTGACAACTATTAATAACTTTCGAGACTCATTTCCAAGCTATCTTTCACTTAGTATATTGACCTATAGGGACATCACTTCCATCATCTCACTTTTCATCTCATTCCCCCCTAGGGTCACCCGAGACTCCCCCATTGTGTTGGATTCTTCCTTCACTAAAGCGAGGGGATCGTTTATCTAAGGGGACAGTGTGTAAACTTTCCCATCATTATTTCCATCTTGTGGATTGGGTCGGGATTTTCCTAACCTACAATTGGTATGATAACATTTAGGCGTTGTTGCTGAGCATGATTTTGAATCCTCTTTCGTGCCCTAACGAAACTTTCGCAAGCTACCATCCCAAATCCTTTACCCCTATCTTTCCTGACAACTCCACTTGAAAGATGGTCCCCTTTCACCCTTGATGAGCTCTTCTTGAAGCCCATCTGGCGACTCCACCTTCCCATAATCCGTCTTCCCTTAAGACATTTCGCCCTAGGAGATTCAATCCTTCTAAGGTTTACCGAAGAAGGCATCCTCTCAAGTATCTCGTTGACAAAACCCTTTTCCAAGGTTCCCTTCCCCTTACTCCAATGGCGCACCCTTTGGAAAAGGACCTTTATAAATCCTTGAACATAACCACCATCCTTGGATATTCCAATACCATGTCGAAAGAGTCTCATAAATGGTTTCCAATCTTTCCAGGAAATAATGAGATCACTGTTGATGATCATCTTTATGCCATGGGTCGAGACATGGAAAATGTGAGCAATGAAGCTGCTAGCTTCATCTTTGACTGAAGATGCTTAGATATGGTTCATATGACTTCCTGATAATTGTCAATGTTTCATGGAAACCTGCACAAGAGACCTAGCTAAAGAAAATACAAACAAAGCTTATCAAGAAAATGATGAGAGATTCAATATGGAAGAATGAGAAAATATATTCACACTACTCCAATGAGCTTGTCAATGTGATACAATGAATGAATGATATACACTCACATAGAAAAGAATATTCCATAATTAAGAAAAGATAAAAAGAAATGAAATTTTCTTAGGAATGCATGCATAATAGTGATGGTCTAAAATAGAACTAGCTCCAATAAACTACCACTGAACTAGTGAGTCAGAAATAGAAGTATTTCCAACACCCCCCTGAACATCACTATGGAGTAATAAAAAATGAGTTTTGACAATTAGGTCATATTAGGCACTCATGTACAATGCAACTAATGAACACTGAATAAAAACGATGAAAGAGGGAAAACCACGTGGGAACAACCCCCCCCCAAAAGACAATGCATCAAAAGAAGAAAAGACATCTTCTAGGAAAATGTGTTCTTTGGTCCAAGACGATCCCACAAAGTTTGAAACTTCAACCCAGTGAATTTCTTGGTGAAGATGTCGATAGTTTGTTAAGAGGAAGGACATAATTGCAGATCAATGATCCTGCCATGTACTAGATCTCTGATGAAATGCATGTGGAACTCAATGTGTTTGGATCGTTGCCACTATACTGGATCTTTGAAAAATCTCAGTGTACTCTGATTGTCACACCATATGAAAGTTGGATAGTGAAGCTAGATACCAAGCTCCATAAGGAAGTGTGTTGAAGCTAAAGTGCCTGAATCACATAGTTGACTAATCCTATGTACTCGACCTCTGTAGAAGATAAAACAATGGATGATTACTTCTTACTTGACTAACAAATAGGGCCTGACCCCAAATTGAGAGTGTACCGAAAAGTGGACTTGCGATCTGTGACATCGCCAACCCAATTTGAATCTGTGAAGCTTATTTGATTCAATGCACAACCAATTGCATAGTGAATCCCATAACTCATGGTGCCCTGAACATATTTGAGAATGCGCTTGGCAGCCTTCCTGTGCAGATCATGGGGCTCCTGCATATATCTGGAAATTGCTCCTACTGAGATATCCATATGGGTGTGGGTGAGATATAGAATACTTCCCACCAACTGTCGATACAAAGTGTTTTCCACTAATGGTGTATCACCCCCATCTTCAATTCTGATCCCATATAAGAAGGGTGTAGGTGAAAAATTATAGTTTGTCTTGTGGAATCTATCCAAAATATCCCTGGCATACTTATCCTGATAAATTTTGATGCTAGAAGCATCCTGACTAATCTCAAGACCGAGAAATAAGTGAAGTGGACCCATGTCCGTCATAGAGAACCTATCATGCAAAATATCTTTGACCAAGGCAATGGCTGAAGCAGAGCTACCAGTGATCAAAAGAGCATCAACATAGAGTATTAAAATCATTAAAGATTCATTAGTCCTCAACATATAAACATTGCAATCATATTTACATCTAACAAAATCATGTGAAAGCAGATAAGAATCCATCTTTTCATACCATGCTCTAGGTGCCTTCTTGAGGCCATAGAGTGGCTTCTTTAGTCTGCATACTAAAGAGGAGTTATGAATGAACCCTGGTGGCTTCTCCATGTAGATCTCCTCTGAAATATAACTGTGAAAAAAAACATTATTCACATCCATCTGGTGAAATTCCCATCCTTTGGTTACTGCAATGGCCAGAACCAAGCGAATGGAGTCCATCTTTTCTATAAGAGAAAAAGTCTCATCATAATCTATCCCATGAATCTGCTAAAATCCTTTTGCAGCTAATCTTGCCTTGTACCCACTCACCTGACCATCTGCTGCTCTTTTGGTCCTATGGACCCATTTTCATCTGACAAGTTTCCTCCATGGTGGAAGTGGAACCAGATCCCAAGTTTGATTCTCTAGGAGTGAGTCATACTCCTCTTGCATGGCTTCTTCCCATAATGGATTTCTCACAACCTCACTGTAGATCCGCAGATCGAAAGATTGAATCATTTAACAATGCATGTGCATCACTTGTTCAAAAGATGAAAGTACATGAGAAGGCTCATCATGCGGAGATCGAGTCCTTGAATCCAATGGATCCCCTGCAAGGTCGCCTATTTCCTGAAGTGTGGATTGTGCCCACTTGGGCATCTACTGAAGCTCAGGCGCTAGCTCCTCATCTGACTGTGTTTCCTTCTCTTCTCCATGTACATAATCCTCTGAGTCTAAATATGTAGCATATGAGTGTATGGAATCATCATCTCTGATGTATGGAATTGATGGAAACACAAGAGTATCTGCATGTTGCACTGGTGGTGCATGCAAAGGATTCTCCTCAAACTGAACACTGCACTTAATGATGAGCCGTTCTATAGAGGGATCAATCAACTTGTATCCCTTCACATCATCTGAATATCCCACAAATATGCAATGTGTGCTATGTTGATCTAATGCTTTCCTCTTTTCAGAAGGAATATGGGCCCATGCACGAGATCCAAAGATGTGAAAGTGTGTGACATCTGGTTTGTCACCTATCC
>JASDQU010204613.1:0-18834 GCA_032191745.1 Picea mariana
GTTACAGGACGTCCCCATTATGGCGGAGACGATGTCTAACCACCACCAACTGCTTCAATAACTGCTTCTTGGGATTGGAGAGGGTTTGGCCAACTCAACATCTTGGGCTTAGGGAAGACCTCACGGGCTGCCATCTGGAACAACTGACCAGCTTAAGGGACGGACATGGGGTATGGAAGGAGCGATAGCATTGAGGGGCACGTGGAAGAGGGCATCCAGGAGGAAACTACCTTTAGGCGAGGAGATGATGTGGAAAGGAGATGCGTGGCAGGAAACAAGTGGAGGGTGGAGAAAGGGGGAGCACACGGGCTAATAGGAGGAACGAAACGCTGACACGCGGCGACTGGGGACAAGCGGATGGAAGAATGATATGCCAGAAAGGGGGGACCCAAGCCGGTTAATTGTATTGCAGTTGAGGAATGCGGGGAAGAATGAGTGCCGTTGATCTGGGCACGYAAATTTGGACCGCTGGAGAGTTTCACATGGGAGCTCGGACCCCCCCCTCCGCTTAAAGGTAGAAAGGCAGGGGGGGTCCGACTTGATCTTTACCACCGTTGATCCGGGCGCGCGCATCTGGGCCATCGGAGAGTTGCACCCTCGAACTCAGACCCCCCCCCCTTCGCTTAAAGATCGGAAGGAAAGGGGGGTCCGACTTTTGCTGTGCACCGTTGATCTGGGCGCGCAAATCTGGACCGCCCGGTCTTGTTTACTGTTTACCCTGGGCGCATCATTGCCCGAAACTTTGGACAAGTGGGTTTTAACCCATTCTTTGATATCTGAACTCCCTAAGCAAGAAATATCGCTAACACTAACTACCCTAATTTCCCCACATTAATGGACGTATTTGTTGTCGATATACCTGGCACTTGGGGAATGATATTATCTAGGAAATGGGCTACTACTTTGGGTATAAGTCTACAGATGGACTTGTCCTACGCAACTATTCTCGTCAGGGACAAAGATTGCATCACCTTGCATAACAAGACAAATATAATGGAACACATTGAAAGGTGTAATCATGGACATAGTGACTACAACTCCATAGATCCGTGCTTATTTCAATATTGGACCACGTTTCCCTTGGTAGAACAAGACAATATTAATGAGATAGAATGCACCAAGGGAAAGGGTGACCATAATCTTCCTAGCAATCATAAGGACAACATTACACAAGGTAGTGACAAGAAGTTACATTTGCACAAAACATACATAAGGGATAATGCTTTGATAGGACCCCACCCCATCATTCTGGAGAAAGAAAGAGATACAATTTGGGGTGATTATCATGACGATGCCTCTGACCTTTTTGAAGACTTGGATGACTATTTTTCTACACAATAAGATGACAATTTAATAAGGTTTAGAAGGAAAGGAGTTGGTTTCATCAAATGGAAAGGGGATTATGAACATTCGCTGACTCAGCCAAACCAAGAAGACATACTAATTACAGAGCCCCACCCCCCTCCCTTGACACAATACACTGGAGTACACGAAGCAGTTGATTCTGAAGGAGGGGACTACAAGCAAGGAGATTTTGTTTTAGAGTGGGATATAAAGATGGGGGAGCCTGACAATATTAAGGGATGCACAAAGTTTTGGCTTGGAACTTTTAGAGTCGGAATGAAGTCAACCAATAATGCCTACTATCTATCCATGTCGGAAGGAATAAGATGTCCATTACTGGTTAGTGGAAACCTCCTCAAACCCCATCAAGGGGCAAGGACTTGAATTCACAGGTACGTACATGTAAGTAGGTAGGAATTTTCATTCATTGTATATATCATCTGTATATCATGCTAGAGTAGTTGTATTTCCATTTGTATATATGATTGCTTACTTTTATTTCTTTTTATCATATATGAGTCAGGGGTAATATCACCACCCCAAGAGATTACTAATCATTTTTTGTTGAGATCTAGCAGGTCATAGGTCATGCCAGAGATGTTGAGGTTCTCATGCGCTCTACAGTGAGCACATGTCCCCGAGTTGGATTCAGATGTTATCCCCTATCCTAGGGATAACTAAGGAGGTTATGTCTCAAGGCCCACAAGTCCTAGACATGGAGTACCGAGATCCATATGGCTTGAGCTTGGCCCTGGAGGGCCCATATTTTCTTCAGCGCCTCCCATCTATCAGCGTAGCAACATCCATCCCATCGGCCTGGTTCTGAAGTAGCGGTGGGTGTTTCTCCATGAGGTAATGAGTTCGAGTATCATGGTATGTGCCACTCTAATTCTCAAAACATTTGAATATGTGCATTGAATTCTCTTTTGTTTCATGAAATTTGCTTGGAAATTATTCCCTTTTACTTGTCCATACCTGGGGGGGTTGACAGAGTTCCCTAGTAAGTTGGTTCCCTTAGGGATGAGTTTCCACTGGGTGGGTCTATGAAAGGTCATCATCAATTCCTTCCATACTTACCCCTTTTCATAATTATCCCTCTCATCTATCCCCTACATTGGTTCAGGCACTAGGTTTGCCAAGCTAGTAAGGGTTGTACCTTGCCTTGTGGGAAGAAGGGGATAAAATCCCAGAGGGTAAAAGTAGCTGGAAAAAGTTAAAATCCAAGATGAAACCTTGAAATTCTTCACCCATGGATTCCCAAGAAAGAAATAAATGGATTCTCAACAAGAAAAGGGGATCCGTAAAATACAATAAAACTCAAAGCCTAGTTAGTGGATAGGAGGTCTCATCATGAGCTATCCTATTAGGTCCATAGGAATGTAGCGGCATGACACTACTATTCATCTGGTCACCAAACTAGGGTAGTGTCTCTTGGTGGCATAGCCAGGAGAAAGTGGTTCTCATCAAGAACCATCCTTCTCATTTCTGTGAAATGCTTGTGGGTAACGCTATCACCACTGGTCACCATGCCAGGACAATGTACTCCAAATGTTCTCTTGAAAGAAAAAAACAATAAGACAAAGAGTAAAAAGGCATTGAATGGGACAGGAAACAATGGCATCCATGACAAGGTGCAACTCGCACTCTACAGAGGCACCCACAAGTAAGACCTACATTTCCATGTTATCATTGCATCCCTTGCCCAAACATCCTCTACACAATCTCACACATTTACATGACCTAGATTGGTATTCACCTGGAAACACCCCACACCTAAGGAGGATTAGCCTAATAGGACATCCCGAGACCCTCTCCAAACCTGGCTTGTTAAATAGCATAATGTCTCTAAGCATTTTTCTGGGTAAAGGGGGGGTTTGATGCACATGTTTGGGTAACTTGATTATTAGATGTGATTGACATTTCTATGATCCCTGTGACTTATGATCCCATGGAGGGCGTACTTGTTTTTTTTGTAGGACCATTCCCGACGGACAAGTACATATGGGGAGATGATTAGTTCGGACCTCCATGGGGCTAAAATCCCACCAAATGGATGTTGTGACCCCAACCAAGGGCAGAGGGATACCAGAGGCTTGCACTAGAGAAAAGGGAAGACGTACCACCATATACAATTTGGTCGGCCTAGACCTAGGGGTGTCTTTCCCTCCCACCATGACGTTGGCCCTCGAAGTTCCCTGACGTCATCATATGGAGCCTTGATGTCATCCAATTAGGCTTTTGGCATGAGGATGACTTGTTTGGCACATGTGGGAGATTTTGAGGCCTTTTGAAGCATAATGTTTCACTTTGGAGGCCTAACGTTCCAAGAAGGGGCCTAACATCACCCTACAGGGGGCATGACATCATACCTAAAAGACAAAATTAGGGTTTTTATTGTTAATTTTATGTAAAAATGGATTTTTGATGTAAAATGGTCATGTCGGCCTTTTTTGACTTAAATTGTAATTAAAGGTCATGATTATTGTATAAATAAGGGAAACATCTCTTATATTTTTCATCATCTTTCACTCACACAAGTGTGAGGTCTGAATTTCGTCCCTCTTTAAGGGTTATTGGCTGAAACTAGTGATGCACACTTCTTGAAAGAGGTAGATTTTGGTGCTTTTTGGCTATTTTCTTGTGGAGGATATTCAAATAGGGTGATTTTCTAGATTATTCTTGGTGAAGTAAGTAGAAATTATGCATTTCTTTATTGTGAATGAATGTTATGATTATTTTTTACTTGTTTCGTGTCTAAGATTATGAAATTGCTAGCTTGAAACCTTAGGGGAATGACATGTGTTACTATCTTTTTGCCTATAATATTCCATATGTTAAAATCTCTTGAAAGATGCCTAATTTGAAGTAAATACTAGAGCCCTACCATTTTATCACTCTAGTAACCTTACTTCCTTTTAGAATTGCATAATTTATTACATTTTGCTCAAGGAAAGAGAAAATCGCTAGGGCCTAACCCTTGTTACTTTCTAGCAATTTTCTCTTGGAAAAGGATTTTTGAGGCCTTGGGATACCAACACCTCTTTTGTCCGCTCCATCCCTTAACATATTAATATATTTTGCTACATTTCCTTTAATAATTTGGTGCTGCCATTAGTGACTCCATTAACCCTAGAAAGGCACTAGACTACCTCTTACAAGTGATGATTGAGAAAACAAACACTTAAACTCTTATCTTTGAACCCTTTACTAACTTTTTCTAACCCTATATTAGACTAATTCCTAAGATAACTTTCTTTTGTAGAAAAACATTGCTACAACCATATAAACTTGCATTAATTTGGCACATTTACATACATAACTCATACTAGAACCAATCAAAATCTAATTGTGATAATTGCTAGTGAATCTACTAGGTAAGTGCTAGTTTGTGTATGGTTTTCTTTCACTTTTGACAATTTAAACTTGATTTTGTTAGAAAATATAGCTACATCCATCTAACTACAGCAAAATATCTGCAAAACTGCCATTAAAATCTATCCTATCATTGCCAATTTTGCTTGTGACAATTTACTATCAATTAGCCTAGTTAAAGTCAATTTTTATTGTCTTTTCAAGCAATTTCAAGGCTTGAATCTTGTGGTTGTTTTAAGATATTAATTGTTGTTATAAACTGATGCATAGTTTCAAATTCACAATAATCTAGCTTATGTTACAAAGGATTATTGTCTTATGAAGTACTAATAATCATTTGGCACCTGGAAAGTGCCACATTTTCCTTGTTGTCTTGTTCTGGGAAGGTACACAATACTTTTCGTTTGCTTCGTTCTTAAGACATTAAAGAAACCTTTGATTAGAGTGATCTGTGAGAGGGAAGGGTTTTCCTTGTGACTATTTTCCTTAGCCTTCTCAAACCCCTCAAGTCACTGGGATTTCTTCCCTAGGGTAGCTTAAACATGCTCCTAAATAGAAAGGGATCTGCTATTAAGGTGACAATGATATGTTATTCCAAGTTACACCAATTATGTACCCACTTGATTTGGGATTTTGAGGCAAGTACAAATTGTGCAATAACAGGCCCGATACCACAATCTCGGTTCTAGATTGGTCCTACCCTAAGGATGTCATGATAATCAATACCGAGAACAAATCTTACACCGCCAAGGAAAATATGACCCTCCTTGCACTTCTTCTTCCCAAGCTTATCTTCTCAAAGAACCAATGCAAAAGCTATTAGAGTTCCATAAACTCAAGGAATGCCTTCCCCTTTTCCCTCTTCTAAATACAAAATCCTTAATCAATTGGATAATATCAATTCCGATGCTACTCTTTTGGACATGGTTTCCGTTCCTGAACAAAAAAAGCATCTCAAGAATTTTATGGAAGGTAAAGTTTCTACTATAACCAATATTTTTGAAGAGTCAAAAGAAGAGGATTCAATTGTAAATAAGATAGGTGTAAATAAATTCAAGAAACCTGTAAAAAATCCTCCTTTTATATTTTTGTAAAAATTATGGATAAAATAGCTCATTTTTGCCTAATTGACGGTGGGTATGGTCCAAGTGTAATGTCAAAAATGATCATGGAATATCTTGGCTTATCATGCACTAATGAAAATTCCATAAGCATGCTCTCTTATAACATTCTTCACAATCAACTATAGGCGAAATCAAGGATGTAACCTTAGTTCTGTGCGCGCATACTGAAATAATAACAACCCTCAACATCCAGGTAATTGATATGCCAATAAGAAATTATTCAATTATTTTAAGAAGAGACTGGAAAGCCTTAATGGGTGGATATATTTCTCTTGACGGAACACATATGTCTATCCCTAGGAACTAAAAGAACATTATAGTCCTAAGGGAAGGAAGAATTTCACCATACATAGAGAGTGTTGCCCAACCTAATGTAAATTATCTTGAGGAATATTTGGGAGTATACTCTATATTTGCTGAAGAGGGTGACTCTGTCCTTGAACTAATTGATTTTGATGATGGCATGTGGCACATGCATTTCTATGGCTCATGCTCAAATGAAGGTAATGGATCCGACATTATTCTATATTCCCCTATAGGTAAAATTCACAATTTCTCTTATAGGTTAGAATTTGCCTGAATAAAAACGTTACTGAGTTTGAGGCCTTATTGTTAGGCATCGGAAATGCATATAACCTTGGTTGTGGCCACCTTATAGTCTTTTGTGATTCTGATCTTGTTGTGGACCTTGTACGTAAACTTTATTCACCTAGCAACAAGTTGCTTAAACGTTATACCCAAGTTTTTTGGATGCTCATCTCAAACCTGTTATCATTTAACATCAGTCATGTTAAGCGAGAACTCAATTCAATGGTTGATAGGTTAGCAGTGTTTGCAACAACCCCTACCTGACAACTTTTGTCCCAAAGACCTAATTTTACGTTTCAATCTTTATATCGTCCTCATATCCCTAATAACTTGGAATCATGGCAGGTATTCCTAAGTGATGAAGGAATTTACGCTTTCATACAAAATGAACCATTTAGGCTGAAGGAAATCATATGCATTGAAGATGATAAATTTCCTAAAGGCCTGACTCCGTTTGAAATTTCATTTTCGTCGAGTGATGTAAGCAACAAATGTTAGACAATTGGCTTAGGTTGATGGATAGTTGGTATGGATTTTTGTTTATCATTGATGTCAACTATTGGAGAGTGATATTGTAGATTGATGCCAACCCTTAGTGATTGATGTCAACCCTTGGAGAAAGTACGGTAGCGAATTCGATAGAACAAAGGTTTGGGTAATAGACCCAAGGTTGTTTCATGTATAATGGTATGAGTTTTAATATATTGTAAGGTAAGACTATTCTAGATGGATAGTACATTTCATTCCATTTCTAGTGGTATGTGGAACATCACGTAACTTCTCATGGTTAGAGAGTTATGGCCATGAGAAGTTGGAGAACCCAGGTTTGGGTAATGGACCCAAGTTTGTTTGATGGATAATGGTATGCATTTTGATATATTTGAAGGCAAAACTATTCTAAATGGATAGTACATGTCATGCCATTTCTGGTGGTATGTGGAACGACACATAACTCCTCACGGTTTGAGAGTTATGGCCTTACGAAGTTGGAGGACCCTCATATGTTGGCTTGAAGCCCCAAAAGGTCAAAGAAGTCAAAAAGCCTGCAAAGAATAAATTATTATTTAAATGATAAATTAAAGTGACAAAGTCAAGAAGGATTATTTAAATAATAAAGTGAAGTGACAAAATCAAAGAAGATTATTTAAATAATAAAGTGAAGTGACAAAATCAAAGAAGATTATTTAAATGATAAAGTTAGGTGACAAAGTCAAGGAGGAATATTTAAATGATAAAGTAATGGAGAACTTTATAATCATGGAAAGTGGTTAACTCTAAAAATGAGGAAAATAGGTTAAGTGACCTAGAAGATGGAGAGTATAAATAAGAGGCAAGGCTCTCTCATTTTACATCACACTTGAGCATATTGAATATCTATAGGTGAATGAGGTAACTGTTAGCACTTTGTAATTTTCCCAAGGCTGTGGAGGCAGTCACAGAGGCAACATCAAAACCACTTCGAGTCTTGGATATATCCCTCCAAGACTTAGAGAGGGATCTCTCTGTCTGATATAAATTTGTTTGTGTATGGATCTTAGGCTAGCTATGCAGAGTAGGATTTGTTTTTGAGTTGGGTAGGTGCAGAGAAGAGGGACAATGGGCAATGGAGTCTATATTAAGTCTGAGATCAGATGCAGATATATAAGGTATCTTCATAGGGAAAGGTAATGCAAATGCTGGATCCTTTAAAAGTAAAGTGATGTAAAGCAAAAAAAAATGAGAGAAAATCAATTACAATAAAAAAGCATTGAAGAATTTCCTTATTGTAATATCAGAGGAAACATTTAGATTTTTAAAAGCTCGACACAGAGTATCAAAGATAAATTCTGTGCTAAATATCCTTTTAAAAATCAGAAATGGAGTAACATAATGATAACTGAGCAGAATCACATTCAATGAAGAAACAAAACTTCACCAACGTCAACACGCATGAATCCTGTGAAAAAGTCCCTTTATTTCTAGTAGATTTGAAAAATATTATAGAGAATCACTTTCCTAGGTGAAAGAATCAAACCCTTTTACATTAAAATTACATTAATAAATAGGAGAGATCACCCCTCAAGCTTAGGAATTCGGATTCAACAACCTCGGCCAAAAATAGCCACAAATCCCCAAAAATCTGGAATTGTCCAACATGAAAGATGGGTGGAATTGCTAAAAAAAGGGGTCAACTCAGACCTCTGTTTCTCCTCAATAGTGACACCTGTATAAAATATGAAGGAGGTTACTGTATATGAGAATGTGATGGACAAAAACCGCCTTCGTTTTTTCCAATTTTGTCTCCACCTCGCCGAAACAACTCCCACAAAATCAGGATTGAAACAGAAAAACCAAAAATCTGAAAAATGAGGCTGAAAAATGGCTTCGATTCTCCCCACTGGTGGCACCTGTGAAAAATATGAAAGAGGTTTTGTTCTTCAGCCTGTGATGAACAAAAACCTCTCTTGATTTTTTTAAATTTGTCTCCATTTTCCCGAAATCTTCTTTGGAAGTCGACGTGTTGAACATGCAAAAATGGGTGGTTTTGAGTTTTTGGGGGAGGGTTGTTTTGCAGGGGAAAGTGGTTTAATCGGACCCCTCCTGAGGTGGTAAGTGGTATTGGGAGGGGGATTTATGAGTTCACCAAGAGGTGACAAGTGTCCCTCCCAATACCATTTACTCAGACCCACCCCCCCCCCCTCATTAAAGCTCGAAAAGCACGGAGGGGGGGGGGGGTGTTTCTGATTTACGTTTCATTTTATTTTTGGTTTTATTTTAATATTTTGTTTTTTAGATTTAGGATAATTTGTATTTTTCTTTATTTTTATTGTTTTTAATTTAGTTAATGTATTATATTATTATTTTCTTTTTTTTAATTTGTTTTTAGTGTTTATTTTTAATTGATTTTTATTTAATGTTTATATTAATAAACTAACCTAATTATTAACAAACTAACTTAATTATTAATTGTTAATTAATTAATTATTAACAAGATTAACATGGTTTTATTAATCCAATTACACTAATTTAATTAACATTAACACTATTAAAGTCCCCGAGGTGTAGGACAGTCGGTGACAAAGTGTGTTGTTAAGCCACTCCATGTTGTTAAAGTCATCGATTCAAAACCTGCAGGGACAAACAATCCAACCATGTTAAGGGTTGGCGTGGCTCAGGCTGAGTGCGGTCCCCAGGTGATTTTGACGGCTTAGATTCCCCTGAGTCATGGTTTCTCAAGCCACAGGTTAATCCCGCAGCCAGCGGGTCCAGACAAATTATCAAACAAAAAAAAAACATTAACACTATTAGTTAATCTAATTATTTGTTTATTATCCTAAGTCTATTTATTCATGCATGGATGAGGGATGGGCAAGATGTAGTCAACGGGACAAATGGGCAAGGGAGTGAGGGTGCAGAGGTGGATGAAGGATGCAGTAGGGTGATGAAGGATCGGGAAAAATATATGGAGGGGAAAATGGAATCAACGGAGCCATATGTCTTCATCACGGGAGCAATGCCAAATCAACAACCGAAGAATAGAGTTACCTATGATTATAGGACTCCAACATAGGATCCACCTAGGGATGGAATCTCTTTTAGGAGGTGTCAAGAACCATTTAATTTTGAACATTGAGACCGCTGCTTTATTCATTGGGCCATGGAGTCACTGCAGCTACAATATTCGAACTGGCTCAGATTTGACTGAACACTGAACTAGATATCATCAACTGCAAACTCTGCTAGAAACCATACAATACTGAAAAATATGCTCAAATGACTGAGCTTATTCAAAACTGTCACCTACCCTACACTACTGATAATTTTTTTGTTCTAAATGATATAATAATGCCATTGCATCCAGTCAAGTAATTGCTCTACTACCTCTGCTCTTTCATTGTTTTCAATCAATATCAGAAATAGAACTTGCATAGGCATCATGAATTTCTTTCCATCCTGATCTTCACAACACAAATTTCTAGGACTGTGAACAATTCCAGAAACTTTGGGAATCAATGGGGATTCTGAAAACAATATCTCCTCCATGTAGACAACTATAGGATCATAATATATATGAACTATCTCCTGATGTTCAAATTCAACCAATTCAACCTCATGATTTGGTACTATATTTATGCTATCTAGATCCTCAAAATATTCCCGGTAAGGCTGCAAATGTTCTGATGGGATTTGTAATGAGACTTATGCTTAAAAAGACAAAGAAGTCGACTACCTAATCATATCAATATCATAACATCTTTTCATCCCATAGCTGGATGATGGAAAATAAATTTGACAACACAAGTCATCCAATACATCATCTATAGGGCCATCAAATATTTTAGATGACTGTGGAATTTGTTCTGCTGGCATTTCATGGCTTACACTGTGATCCTCAACCAAAATCTGACCAAGATTCCCTTTCAAAGTCTGAAATGAATTGAAACATAAGGGCAGGGAATCAAAATGGATCAGCTCATTACCTGTCGCAAGCTTTGTGTTTTCATTTGAATTTTGACCTGCATAAAGACTCAAGGGCTGCACTTCTGAATCTGCAAAAACTTCTATATCACCCTTGTTCTCCTCACTTGGTGCATTAGAGCATTTCTCATCCTTTATATTTACGACCTTCTTGAAATGTTCCCTCAGGAGTGAGGTAAAACACAGGGGCAGGCAATTTGCATTTTCTTGAAACTTTTCTGCACTTTCCTCCTTGCAATTTTGATTAGTATGTAGAGTTTGATTGTCATCTTGGCATTGTAGTAATAAGACTTCTTCTTCCCATGAAGATAGTGCTAGTTTATTTGAGCAGTCATCATCAAACTCAACCACATAATCATCTAAAATTGTTGCTATGGGATCCTGAAAGGATTTACAAGATTTCTCCATTGATTCACATGATGGGTTCTGGCTTTCTATGTGTTTATCCTTCAACATCTGCTCAAAAGTCTCCTTCAAAAATTTGAATGAGGAAAAAATTAATGGTACAAAGTTACATTCCAATGTTTCGAATTCAGCTTCAGGCTCGCAATTTTCCCCTGAACTTTGAAAATCAGAGAAAATTGGAGATTGTAATCTTGGATTTGAAATAGCCTTTTTCTCAGCACTAACATCCTTCACTATCTCATCAAAAGATTTACCCTTTTTGATATTTACCACTTGTTCAGAAATTTCCTTCAAAA
Organism: Picea mariana; assembly: GCA_032191745.1. Taxonomy (NCBI): domain Eukaryota; kingdom Viridiplantae; phylum Streptophyta; class Pinopsida; order Pinales; family Pinaceae; genus Picea; species Picea mariana. The sequence continues at coordinate 11,588 of JASDQU010204613.1, forward strand.
ATTTAAAAGAAGAGAAGCATAAGAGTAAAGTCTGTCCACTTACCCCAAGAATTTCTGCATTGTGATCATAGTTGTCATAATTTCCATGTACAGATTGATTGTCTTGTTGGGATTGCAAATGATCTTCTTCCTCCCAATCATATGTTTCTGATTTCTTTGAAAAATCCATTGTGGTATAATCATCATCGTACCGATCAAGCTTGGGTAAATCATCCATGGATGAAATTCCATTGAACATGCATATCATATTAGGAGAATTTTCCTCCATCTTCTGATTTTGAACTTCATCTTCGACTGTATTGTGAATTGAATACATGAAACTATCATTATTCAGTCCCTGATAATGGATGAGCTGGAAAAATCTTTGGGACATTGATCCTTATCCGTTCTGGAACTAATAGAACATAAGGTCTTTGATCAACAAGTTCCTCTTTCCTTCTAATATTCTTCATCATCTCTCTTACAGTGTTTGCTAGAACATCAAGTTTCACTTTTGAAGATGTCATCCGTTCATTTTATGTTCTGTGTTTCTCTTCTGCCCTTAGCTTGGACCTTTTGTTCAGCAAGTTAGCTTCCACATCCACTGAAATATTTTTGATTTCTTTGAGGCTTGCAATGTTCCTTTCTCTTAATTGGAATGTCATCTTAGGATCAAAGGCATCTGGGTAATGCAAGTGATCTGATCCTGGGGGTGGCCTTATATCAACAGGCATTGCATGATATATCTTATTGAACCTTGTTGAAAACTGAGGTACTGTCTCCCCTTGTTTTCTTTTCAAATGGTCATATTCTTCTAGGATGAGAAAGACATTTCTCATGATCACCCATCGATCTAGGAAATTTTTTACAAACTGATGGAAATTACTAATGCTTGCATCTGGAAGATTCTTAAACCAATTCTTGACTTTACCTTGCAATGATAGGGAAAACATTCTGATGAAGACATCATCATCTTCTATCTCAAACAAATCAAGAAAATTCTCAATATTTTGAATGTGCTTTTCAGCAGTGATCTTCACATTTTCTCCATCAAACCTGGGCAGATTATTGATGTAATTGACAGGGAGGTCATGGAGAATATGAGGCAAATATTGAGGCTTGTATCAGTCTGAGATTTTCACAGGTATAGGAGGTAAAGAAAGGGGTTTGTAGCTACCTGGAATTTCAACAGGTGCATCTGGGATGTGCATAGGTGTATGAGTATGTACATGATCTACAATTTGAGGCTTAGTCTCTTGAGGCTCATCAATTAGCAGGTGGTCAATGCAATCTTCAACAATGTGCTTTTGATCAGGTTTAGAATAACATAGAACATAATTACAGATAAAACCAAGGATGTCTTGAATGCAATTTGGGCTTGAGTACCTGATCTTTCTAGGCTGCTTGGTCATAATTCAGTTTCTTCCTCCAGTGGAGTCTTTGAGTTGGCACTGTCTTGAGATGATTGGAGTCGCCAGGTGAAATATTTCAACCTTCCTATGTCTGATTACTGTCCACCATCAGTGATCATATATGGAACTTGAAGTGCACTACTGGAGAAAGTTCCCCAGTGTGGTCGCCATTCTGTTAGCACTATGTAATTTTCCCAAGGCTGTGGAGGCAGTCATAGAGGCAACATCAAAACCACTTCGAGTCTTGGATATAGCCCTCCAAGACTCAAAGAGGGATCTCTTTGTTTGATATAACTTTTTTTGTGTATGGATATTAGGCTAGCTATGCAGAGTAGGATTTGTTTTTGAGTTGGGTAGGTGCAGAGAAGAGGGACAATGAGCAATGGAGTCTGTATTAAGTCTGAGATCAGATGCAGATATATAAGGTATCTTCACAGGGAAAAGTAATGCAAATGATGGATCATTTAAAAGTAAAGTGATGTAAAGCATAAAAAGGAGAGAAGATCAATTACAATAAAAAAGCATTGAAGAATTTCCTTATTGTAATATCAGAGGAAAACATTTAGATTTTTAAAAGCTCGACACAGAGTATCAAAGATAAATTCTTCGCTAAATCTCCTTTTAAAAATCAGAAAGTGAGTAACATAATGATAACTGAGCATAATCACATTCAACTAAGAAAGAAAACTTCACCAACGTCAACATGCAGTAATCCTGTGAAAAAGTCCCTTTATTTCTGGTAGATCTGAAAAATATTACAGAGAATTGCTTTCCTGGGTGCAAGAATCAAACCCTTTTACATTAAAATTACATGAATAAATAGGAGAGATCACCCCTCAAGATTAGGAATTCATATTCAACCACCTCAGCCAAAAATAGCCACAACCCAAAAATCTGGAACTGTCCGCCATGAAAGATGGGCGGAACTACTTAAAAAAGGGGTCAACTCAGACCTCTGTTTATTCTCAACGGTGACACTTGTGTAAAAACCGAAGGAGGTTATTTTATATGAGAATTTTCTAGACAAAAACCTCCTTCGGGTTTTCTAATTTCGTCTCCATCTCGCCGAAACAACTCCCACAAAATCAGGATTGAAACAGAAAAACTGAAAATATGAAAAATGAGGCTGAAAAATGGCCTCGATTCTCCCCACTGGTGGTACCTATGAAAAATCTGAAAGAGGTTTGTTTTATTCAGCTCGTGCTGAACAAAAACCTCTCTTGGTTTTTTAAATTCATCTCCATTTTTCAGGAATCCACTTTGGAAGTTGACGTGTTGAACAGACAAAAATGGGCGGTTTTGCAGGGGAAAGCGGTTTACTCGGACCCCCCCTTAGGTGGTATGTGGTATTGGGAGGGGGGGTCTGATTTCACCAAGAGGTGACAAGTGTCCCTCCCAATTCCACTTACTCGGACCCCCCCCCTCGTTAAAGCTCGAAAAGCACACGGGGGTCTGATTTAATTAATAAGCATTGATTTATTTACCTTGGGATAAGTGCATAAGGTGCGCTTTATGTTTTTGTTTTATTTATTTTTTTGTTTGTTTTGTTTTTTTTATTCTATTTATTATGTTTTTCGTTTTACGTGTTTTGTTTTTACTTTGTTTTTGTTTTATTCGTATTATTTATTTAATTTATTTTTACTCTTTTTAATTGTTTGTTATTTGTTTATGTTATATTTATTTAATATATGTTTTTATTATTATATTACGTTTGTTTTATTTACGTTTCGTTTTATTTTTGGTTTTATTTTAATATTTTGTTTTTTAGACTTAGGATAATTTGTATTTTTCTTTATTTTTATTGTTTTTAATTTAGTTAATGTATTATATTATTATTTTCTTTTCTTTTTTATTTGTTTTTAATGTTTATTTTTATTTGATTTTTATTTAATGTTTATATTAATAAACTAACCTATTTATTAACAAACTAACTTAATTATTAATTTTTAATTAATTAATTATTAACAAGACTAACATGGTTTTATTAATCTAATTACACTAATTCAATTAACATTAACACTATTAATTAATCTAATTATTTGTTTATTATCCTAAGTCTATTTATTCGTGCATGGATGAGGGATGGGAAAGATGTAGTCAACGGGACAAATGGGCAAGGGAGTGAGGGCACATAGGTGGATGAAGGATGCAATAGGGTGATGAAGGATCAGGAAAAATGGATGGAGGGGAAAAAGGAATCAACCAAGCTAGATGTCTTCATCACGGGAGCGATGCCAAATCAACATCTGAAGAATCGAGTTACCTATGATTATAGGACCCCAACAGTAACCAAAGTATATCTAAGCTGAATTTCAGAGGGAAGGTGAAGAAAAGAGGGCCAGAATTCAAGGGAGGATAAATTCTTTTGATAATGCTTTCTAAGGTTTGGTGCATGGTTGATGCACTTGTTCATGGTACAATTTGAGGTACAGTTTGGTGCATGGTTGATGCACTTGTTTATGGTGCAAGTTGATTACAGGTGGCTTGGTACAGGTTGGTGCATGGTTGATGCACTTGTTTATGGTACAGGTTGATTACAGGTTGATGCATGGTTCAAGTTATTGGTACCGATTATTTGGTGCAGGTTGATTGGTACATGTTTACAACAATATATCTCATAGTGATAGTGTGGCAGTGGTTCCATCATTCTACTTATACATTAGGGCGGTTAAATGGGGAAAGGACAAGTGGTTGTAGCCACCTTCCGGTTGTAGCCGAAGAACATAGGGGGTTGTAGCCTTCTTCTGGTTGTAGCCAGAGAATTGGGGAGTTGGAGCTTCCCTTAGGTTGTAGCCTATGAAAATAGGGGGTTGGAGCCTCCTTTCAGTTGCAGCTGGAAAACAAAGGAAGTTGGTGCTTCCAATGAATGTAATTCTTCAAGACATATAAGAAAAAGAATTCCGTGGTTTTCTCCTGCTTTGGGTTTCCACGTAAAACACTGGTGTACTGTGTATGTGTATGATTGTTCATTTGTTCATTTCTTATTTACTCTGCAGTTATTGGATGATAATGATACATTGATATAACACTTGGATTATATGGTTAAAAATAATTAAATTTCTCTATTACTGATTCACCCCCCCTCTCGGTAATCCAACAATTGGTATCAGAGTCGGTTCCTTCAGGAAACAATTTAACCATTGGAAGGAGATCATGGATTATTCTAAGAATGGAGTACCAATGTTTAATGGTTAGAATGGTTTTAAGTATGAGATGTGGAGCATAAGGACAGAAGTATTTTTACAGGCATAGGGAAATTATATTTTGCTATCAATTGTTACAGGATATGATAGTTCAAAAAGGGAAAAGACTGCAACCAAGAAGGAATTGAGGAAGAATAACAAAATAACAATAGATTTTATTTGGGAAGGATTAACTAATCTGATAAGAGAAAAGGTTGGTAAATGTTCATCAACAAAAGAACTTTAGGATAAGTTACATGACATATATTATTCACCCATCGCAGATTCAAAAAATTCCAAAGAAGATGGAGATACATAACAAGAAGAAAGATGGTCATCATGTCAGACAGATTCATAAGAGGAAGAGTATGAAGAAGCAAAAGTTGATTACAGAGAAAAATTGATCAATGCAATTAAATATCTAAAGAAATAAAGAGAAGAAAACAAGTCATCCAAGAAAGAATTTATGAACCAAAAGGAAAGTGTTCAAGGTTCCGAAAAGGATCAAGATGTCATCAAGAATTTACGAGATCAACTAGAAGAGGCCAGAAGAATTGAAGAAACTCTAGAATATCAAAAGAAATGTTTAGAAGCCAACATATCAACACAAAAGGAAGAATAAGAAAAGAGAGAAAATATACTGATGGATCATCTCAAGGAAAGAACCAATGCCTTAAACCAACTTGAGGAAGAGTTTGGTCAAGAAGAGAGAAGACTGGAATAAGAAATAATTACATTGAGAATCCAACTTGAAGAAGAAAAGATAACATAAGAGGTCATGAAATATCAGATAATGAAGAAAGGAGAAGAGGTTGAGAAGCTTGAAGAAGAAGTTGTCACATTGAGAAGTAAAATCGTCAAGCTCAACAAGAATGTTGAAGAGACAGAAACATCCACATCAGTTATAGAGAATGAAGAGAAGCACTCTAGGTTGCTAGAAAAGAAGAATGAAGAAATTAGAAAGAGTTATGTAGAAGTACTCAAAGGAAGGAATCATGGTAAACCATAATCTAAGAAAACTATTGAAGATACATCTTCAAGAAGACCATCCATGTTCAATCCACAAAGAAGCTTCAATCATGATCATGATCAGTCAAGGAAAAAATTCATAAGGACTACGCCACAAAGAATATCATTCACTCCCAGAATTTATTTTATGGTCATTGTTTTTATTGTACTAACTTTGGACACAAGGTTGCATATTGTAGGGATTATAAAAGAAATGTTCAAGCAAGAAGTGCCTATGTGGTCACATGTAACATTGAGTGTTACAAATGTCATAACTATGGACACATAGCCAATGATTGTAGAAGCATGATCGATACTTCCATGAAAGAGAATATTGATATCAGATATAAGAAAGTATGGATAAGAAAACAAGAAGAACAGGTGAACAAAGACCAGGTACCAGAGATCACAAGATTGACAATAAAACGAGATGAAGAAAATTCTACAGAGAAAAATAAAGATGTCAGATACTAAAAGGTTTGGAAAATAACTGAAAGAAAGGAAGGACAGGTAAATAAGGAATAGGTTCAAGAGATTGTAATCTCGGGCATTGTAGTGAAATATGAATACACAGATAGAAAGAAAGAATTCAAAGCTCAGAGAGATAATGAATCTACCAATGAAGATGATGATGAATCTACCAATGAAGATGATGATGAATACACATAAGAGCAGAAATTGTTCCGAGCCATCCGACTTAGAGACTCCCAAGTAATATAAATATTAGACAGGGGGACTCTATGCGACAACTGTGATAGACCAAAGAACCATCCTTCGAGCATCTTGCAGAGTTTGAGAAGACAAATTCAGAGCAATCAATTAGCAGAAGTACAACTTGATAGACTAATCAAGACTTCATGATAGTATAGTGATAAATGGGTCAGCATTATGGACAATTGCACAAGTAGAGTCTTGGACAGTATGGAAAGAGATGGATTCGTAAGAACACTTAGTAGGTTTGGACATATATATGATAGTGGAAGAGAACATGGATTCATATATTGGTTCAGAGAGTGGTTTAGAGACAAAGGAACATTATCATAATGGATGATAATTACACAAGAAATGGCTCGAACAATGCTAATGGATTCCAAATTGACAGATATCTTTTGGACAAATGCAATGCATACATCATTTCACATTCAAAACAGAGTAATGATCAGAAAAAAAATGACAAAACTCCCTACGAACTATGGAAAGGAAGAACAGACAACAACCTCTACATCAAGGTAACTCAAGGTAATATTTTATTAATTGAAATTTATGTTGATGATATTTTTTTGGAAGTACTAATGACAGGTTAAGCCAAAAATTTGCAAAGGATATGCAGAATGAATTTGAAATGTCATTACTTGGAGAACTATCCTTCTTTTTGGGTCTTTAGATATGTCAGAGAAACCAAGGAATTTTTATTTCTCAAACTAAGTATATTAGAGAAATGATAAAGAGGTTCGGAATGGAAGATTGCAAACCAGTTACCACTCCTATGCAAACCAGTTGCAAGTTGAGAAAAGATGATGATTCAAAGTCTACAGACCAAAGGCAATATAGGTCAATGATTGGTAGCTTACTATATGTGACAACATCTAGACTAGATGTAATGCATGCAGTTGGATAGGTGGCACGATTTCAAGCATCACCAAAAGAATCACATGTATTAGCAGTG
>JASDQU010204615.1:8243-18682 GCA_032191745.1 Picea mariana
ACCACCATGGGTTTTAAAACTATGTGCAAATACCATGTGCACTTTTACTCCACTTTCACTTTTTAATTCACTTTTACTTTTTAGTCCACTTTCACATAACTTCATGTTTAATCCACTTTTACTTTTTAATCCACATTCACAACACTTTCATATTTAATCCATTTTCAGATAACTTCATATCTAATCCAATTTCATGTAACTTTATATTAAATCCACTTTCACATAACTTCATTTCTAATCCATTTCCACTTTGTATTCCTTAAAGTCACATTTCCTTTGAGTATTTATATTTGAATACTTACCTTTGACATCAATGACAATAATTTATTCAATAGTTACCATGGAATGGACAAAAAATTCAGATTCATGTTGATAGAGAGGGTCATATGAAGCATGTGGTTATAGAAATGGAATGATCAAATGAACCTATACAATTTACACATTCAATTTTGGGAAATTATTTTCTTGAGATTGAAATTGGAAATTGTATAGTAGAGGAATCACCTTCAGAATCCAAAAAACATTATGAACTCCTCCATTGCACTTGGGTTGATGAAAATGATAATGTACCATAGTAGATCCAAATAGTAGTACTCCAACTAAGTTAATGTAAATACTAACATTTGGACTTTTTTATTGATGGATATAAGTCATGGGAAGGTGTAGGGGTTGGTTATATTTCAATTAATCCCTGATAGAAAAAAAAAAACACTTTATCTTCAATAGGATTTATTTTGAATGCACCAATAACACTATAGAGTATGAGTAGTGAAGCTTTAATTCAAGGCCTAAGAAAAAAAATTGATTTAAAAGTCAAATACTTTAAAGTGTTTGGTGATTTAGAGATAATCATGAGGTAGGTAAAAATTTCATTCACTTCTTATTGCCTCATTTGAAAATTTACTGACTTGACATTTGGAAGTTAATTGATGAGTTTGATGATTTTAATATCACTTCTATTCCTCGATATAAAAATATAGCTCATGATATTTTGGCAAATGTTTCTTCTAAATGGACTCCAATAAATGGTGGATTCGATTGAATTAATTTTTAGCCCATCATCTCTTGGTAGCATTAATAACTAGATGGTATTTAATGATGATCAACAAATTATTTAGTTTCTAAGAAATGAAAATACTTTCAAAGATGCGGTTATTGGTGATGAAGAACACTTAAAATCCTTACATAATTTCCAACATGGAACGACAAAACTTGAATGCAATTCAATTCCAAAGAAGGTCTTAACTTTGGAGACGATGTACAATCTACCGAGTATATTTTGAGGATATGCAAATGTCAATAACAACAAATCTTCCCTAAATTATGAATTAATTAATTTGGGCATTGTCGAAAATTTAAAAAATATTAATCTTGGAACTTGTTTTTTTTTTTAACAAAAACTGGGGAAATTATATTCACTGTGTGGATGTATCCACTAGTGTTACAAAACAAATGTCCTCACAGAATGTGTCGAGTTCCCTCTTAAGGATAGTTTATTACAAGAGCGGGGATTTCCATATAGTAAATAGCATCCCCCATGGTTTTCAAAATTTTTGTATGCTGAATTTCCTGGATAGATTCGGCAAAAGGAGCCTCTGATATAAACTATTCTGCAAAACATACAAAGATTTGAGACTAATTACCCTATTCCACTTTTGTTTGCTACATGTTCACCCTGAATTCTGGGAGGGGTTCGTTCAGGTATGGGACTTGGTTGATCGAGTTCGAATGGACGTTCCTTGAGTAACCATGTTGGTCTTTCGAGTTGCTTGGGGGAGCCTCCAAGTCATCTAGCTGATCCAATCTTTGTTACAACATCTCGATCTTCAAGCAGTTGGTTTCAATTTGACTGCGTTGGGCATCACTTTCATCTTGAAGCTTACCTATCAGAAATCGATGTTGGGATAAGGTCTCCAGCTCGAAGGCCCAATTGATGCTCATTGCACCCATTTGGACTCTTAGACTCCTACAACCGCCACAATTTACTTCCCAGACATCCTTTAGACAACTTCCAAGTTCTCCTGAGCTACAGTTGCTTGCTGCATTTCATCGTTTCTTGAGGAGTGGCTAGACCTGACCATCTCTTGAGGGTTCTGCATGGATCAAGGAAGGATTCTCGAGAAGGGAGAGGAGAGGTTGGCCTGCGAACATGAGGGGACAACTTGTAGGGGCATGGGAGGTCGACTAAAAAGTAGGTAGACAAAGAGCGGCGTAGAGAACAAAGGAGCCCAGAATTTTTGAGGATTACTAGGGGACAGATTTAGGGGGTCGTGAAGAATCACGGGGCCAAACCAATCTCTGATGAAGGGGGCAAAGGAAGTCTCGAAAGCCAGGAAATAGGACTCAGAGCTAGGGAAATGAGAGACACGGGTCGCTCTAAACAGAAGCCTGACATACCACGAGGGTGGCGAGGAGGCTAGGATAAATAACACCTGGACCAGAGATGACAAACGAGCGGATGGGAAATCCCACATGAGCCATACACTGGACAAGGATGACGACATGATTTCTGAAAAAAGAAATGGTGTACTTACCTGTGAGTTCGTGGGAGGATTCCTGCAAACTGTTCCATCTAATGCCATGGAAGGGAGAGTGGAGGTGAGGCTGGCGTCGAGGGAGCTTCTGCATTGTGGGAGTTGAAAGTCTTGTACCAAAATCACACACATTTGAAGGAGAGAGTATGGATTTCCCACGTGAACAAGGGATTTCACACTTTCCATGATGATGGCGTTGGGGTCGTTAGCTACCTCGTTGTCCCAGGCAGAGAGATCCACTCGTGGTGCATGCCATCTGGTGAGCCTGCATTTTTCCTGATCCATGTGGAAAACTACAAGTGTCCACCTTATGCTTTTGGGGCTGCTTACCCACTCACCCAGTGGGCCCAATCTTAACTGCGCAAATAAGCCCCCTTCCTTCTTATTTTAGTTGTAGCGACATTCCTTCCTACACATGTGCCCAGGAGTTTTGCTTGGATCCAAAGGGGGGAACCTTCTTGTGTCGACCATCTTCCAAACCAAGATGATCATTAGTAAAGTGGAGCTAGGGTCCTCTAGGGTTGATACCACATCTATACTTAGGGCACATGGCTTTGCCCCTATTGTTCATTGGCCATATTGTCGGATTCACTGTTGCTTTCCCTTAGTATGTGGTAGAAGGTGGTCCTGATATCTCAAGAGACCAGTCTGATTATGTCCATGATTTTCTTTAGGCTTGGGTCTCTAGGGTTTGTTCCCGGTATCATCATTCTTATTATGGTTTTGGAGTCCCCTAGGACTACAAGCTCTCGGATTTCCTTGGTTTGGGCAAGTTGTACTCCTTTTAAAAGTGTGTAAGCCTCGGCTTTGTTGTTAGTTTCCGTCCCCAGATTACAATGGTATCTTGAGGCTTTTTTTCCTCTGGGATCAAAGAGTAACCCCCCACCCTCCCCCCCCCACACCTACCTCCCCTATTAATCTTGGAACTTGTTGTTCAACAATAGAAAGAGGATATTACATTCACTTATTTAGACAATATATATGTGTGTTCACATGGTCTTATGATTACTTGAAGGCATATGACATGATGATTATACAACATGTCTTTCCCCCAAAGGAATATGTTAAGACATTCCAAAAAAAAAGAAAGTAAAGTATATCTAACATTATAACCACTAATCCAAAAGAATTTGAAGAAATTGATAGATGCTAAGATTATTTTTAAAGTTAGACATTCTAAATGGGTAGCAAATTTGGTTCCAAAAAATGACGAGAAATTAKATTGYGTATAGACTTCAGAAATATGAATAGAGCACCAAACAGAGACAACTACTATGTTCCTCCATGGAGAATATTTGCAACTAGTATTAGGCTTAGAAATGTTTTCTCTTTTGGATGGGTTCTTCGGTTATAATCAAGTATTGTTGGTTGAAGTAGATAGATTAAAACCATAGTTCATAGGAAATGGGGAACTTTCACTTATCTTCATATGCCTTTTGGATTGATCAACGATGGAGCTACTTTTCAACATGCTATGGACATAGCCTTTATGGGGCCCATAAACCAAAGTGTATTATTTTACCTTGACGATGTAACAATGTATTCAAAAAATTGGGAGGACTACATGCACCATTTGAAATAGATTTTTAAAATATGTCGAAAGTATGGCATTTCTCTCAATCCAAAAAAAAACATCTTTGCAATTTCAGAAGGAAAATTTCTTGGTCACAATATTTTGAAAGATGGGATTTTGATTGATTAAAAAAGAACAAAATCTATCATAAAGATTCATATGCTGATTAACGAGAAGGAAATGAAATCCTTCTTTGGAAAAATAAAATTTGTTAGAATGTGTGTACCATATTTTGTTGAAACTATCCAACCTTTACATAAAATCATTAAGATAGATGTTATTTTTAAATGGACCTCTCTGGAGAAAGAATCCTTTAAAAAATTAAGTGAAAGAAGAGGAAACTATATGGTTTCCATACAAGAATATTATCTAGAAATTGAGCATGCAAAAATAGTTAAGGTCAATGTTTATGTAAACTAGTAGTAGGATCACTAGACCTAGATGAACTATTTGAGAAAGGTTGGGAAAATTAAATGTGACTTTATGCCCTGGAGGTCTTGTTCATCCTAGCTATAGTAGACTCTTGGTACACTAGTTTGAAATGCTTCTTACAAACTAGTGAGAGTCCAAGAAATTTGAATAAGAAGAAAAAGAGATATATGAGACTCGAGTCTTCCCAATACCATCTTGTAAATGGTGTCTTGTTTCAAAAACCTTACAATGAGAGGTGCTTGGAAATACAAGTGTTGACCATGTATTAAAGGAATTACATGGTGTATCAGCTAGGGGACATTTTGCTTGTGAGACTACAACTCACAAGATATTGAGAGTTGGATATTGTTGGCCAACATTTTTTGGAGATATTCACCCATAGAACCAAAGGTGAAAAGGTTTCGAAACTAGTGTTGGATGAGAGAAGAATCCTTCCATCCATTGTATCCTGTAACAATTGATGAACCATTCCGGTAATAGGTTCTATAGATTATAGGGGAAATAAACCAAAATTATTTAGAACAAAAAAAATACATTTTGACATCTGCAAATTATTTCACAAGATGGACAGAAGTAATCTTGTTGATCAATGTAAATGAAGTAGTTATCATTAAATTCCTTGAATAAAAATTGATTACCATGTTTGGGGTTCTTATTTTTTATAATGCTACATATTTCACTTCTTTGAAATTGATTGAACTTGCTTTAGTAAAAATAATCATATTGTAGTATTTTTCCAACTACTACCCTCAGGGTAATGGTTTATCTAAGTCCACTAACAAGAACCTATCAAAATTCTAAAGAAAATTGTAGTTGATTATTAAAAAAAATCCACAATGCATTGTCAAATTCCCTTTTCCCTAATAGGTTTTCTCTAGAAACCTCTCCCTACTTGCTGGTATATGGAAAAGAAGCCATATTACCTCCTGATATTTTCTTACATTCTCTCCAGCTTACCCAAGCTGTGTGAGCTAGAATTTCCCGACTATCCAAAGATGAAATAATCTCTTGATGAAACTAGAAGAACAGAGGTAGAAATCCGAGAAAACGTTTGTCATTAATCAATAGATGGTTAAAATATGGTTTGATAAATATTCATAAACATGTAAAGTATTTGAAGTAGGAGACCTTGTTTTGAAATGGAATAAATTGAAAAAACCTGAAGGAAAGAACACAAAGTTTCAACATATGTGGCTTGGTCCTTTTCAGGTGGCTACAAAACTTGTCCTTGGCACTTACAAACTACACAATATGGAGAGAGAGTTGGAACTTCTCCCTTTGAATGTCCAAATTTTAAAAAGATAATTTTTTTAGCTACCTCTAGGTGGCTGACATGTACATAGAAGTTTTCATTTCACTAGATTTTCTTTATGTTCTTTCACTTATTTGGGTTTTAATTCCTTGGAATAAGTTTTGTTATTTTTCTCTATTATGAATTTTGTTTTAGTAGTTTTACATTTTTTTTCTAAAGTTTTGAATTTTTATTTCTTTCCTTTTATAAATTATTTTCTCTGTATCGCTTGTATGCTTGCTAAATAGTTTGGAGTCCCCCTGAAGGGTTAAGTGCAGAGTCTTGTCAAAATCAAGCACACTTTATAATATTTGTAATCTTTTGTTTTACTTATAAATTATGTATTAAACAAATAAATTGTGAATAATTTTCCCATGCTACCTAAAGAAGTTAAAACAATGGTGGAATTGGGGCTTCGCCAAATAACCAAGTCCCGTAAAATCTTGAAATTTTAGTTAAGTGGTGATTTATCCAACTTGAAGATGCCATCCATTTACATTAAATGAGCATACCATTTTAAAATGATTGTAGTCATACCTCCTAGGTGTTATCACACAATTTGTACTTGTCTAAATCCCAAGACAAGTAGGGGAAATTGACGTAACTACATGATAACCCATCATTGTCACCTTAATAGGAAATTCCCATGTTTTAGGGATAGGAAAGGTTTATCCTAGGGGAGGTATCCCCGATAACCTAAAGGGTTGGAAATCTAAGGCTATGGTCAATTTTATCCCCCCTCTCACTGGTTACCAAAATCACAGGGTTTTCGTCTAAGAGATTGAAATGAAAAATAATTTGTGTACCTACCCAGAACAAGAACAACATAGCATATATATGGAAATTTCTAGTACAAAAATGATAGTAAGGCCTCAAAATATGATAGACAATAAAAATTGCAACAAAGTGAAAGGTTATAACAACAAAAAGTAATTTGTAACAATTGCAAATAAAACACCTCAGAAATGCTTAAAAAGACAATGAAAACTTAGTAGTTACTATGTAGAATGATTATCAAGTGTCACAAGAAAATTTTGGTAGGTTGAACCAGCATATAAAGTTAATTATGCATAAAATTGCATCAGTTAGTGGGTTGTAGCAATACTTTGCAACAACAACAAGTAGATTAGTAATCTAGGATAAGTTAGAGTTAGAGATAGTTAGTAAAATATTAAGAGAGTAATGTTTGAGTGTTCGATCAATCCTTTAACAAGAGAGATGTAAGAAACCAGGGCCTTTAGGGATTATGGAGTCAATTATATCAACACAATTAACTTGGAGAAATTAATGATAGTACTTGTCAAAGGACTAAGAGATGAATGCTAGAGGTGTTGGCACTTCAAGACCTCAAGCATTTAACTCTTTGAAGAAGGATTCCACTAGGGCATATCACTTTAAGGCCCTAACGTAAACTTCACTCCTTGAACTATTGAAATATATTTATGCAACAAGAACTAGAGCAATGCTTCTAAAGTGATATCACTTTATGTATTTAGAAGCTTGTCTAGACAAGATCTTCTTTAGCAAAACTTTGCAAACAAAGAGAAATAAAGAAATACCTTATGCCATCTTACTCCTAGGGCTTCAAGCAAGAAATTTCATAATCTTCAACATGAACAAGTAAAACATACAATAGACATTTAACATGAAGTGAAAATTGCATATTTACTTACTTCACCAAGAATAATCTAGCATCAAAACCCTAGATTGCCAAAATTTCACCAAGAATGATCCAATAAGAATCCACAACAAGTATCCAAGAAGGTGTGCATCAAAATTTCAGTCAACAACCCTTAAAAGGGTGCAAGTTTCAGTCCTCTCTCCAAGTGAGGAGAGTTATGATGAAAAAAGAATTAAGCTAAACATATTTAGATGGGAAATCCTAGCCTTATTATTCAAAAGTTGTGTCTTTTCACAAATATGAGCCTACTTCTTAATTTGCTCATTAAAATTTAAATTATTTTTTACAAAGAATAACCCTAAAAGGGTGATGTCATCGCTTCTAGAGTGACATTAGGCTCCAAGAAGGTGGCATTGAGGTTTCTTAGTTAAACATTGGGACTCCAAAGGTCAATAACCATGCCACATGTGCCAAAACGTTGTGCCATAACCTCATTCCATATGATCAAACCTTAGCCTTCTTCATGGTGACGTCATAGGCTAGGTAAGTGATGTCCAAGCCTCCAAAGGCTAGCGTCCAGGTGGGAGAAGGTGGTATCCCTCCATCTAGGCCTACTAGAATGCCTCCAAAGGAAACAACCTTATATTCAATAGTGATCACCATATTTCCCCAAACATGGGGTTGTTGCATCCATCCTTGGGCTCCAAATCCCCTATGAAGGTATGAAAAAGTAATCTCCTCATGAATTCCTATCCACTAGGCAAGGTCCTAGAAAGACAAACAAGTAAACCCTCTAAGGGTCCATACGTCACAAGAATCATGCCAAGTAAGTCCATATAATAATCAAACCACCCAAACATGTGCATCAAATCCCTCTTTTCAAACTAAACAATTTCTCAGACATGTTATATAATTTTTCAAATTTAGGTGTGGGAGGGGTGTCAAGACATCCTATTAGGCCATTCAATCCCCAAGTCCAAGGTGTTTCTTAAGGAAAACCTATCTAAGTCATGTAAATAAGATGAAGTTGATGGGTGTAATACTTTTTTACATGGGGTTCATGACATACAAGGGTTCATAGTGTCTCACTTATGGGTTCTTTTATAGAGGGTGTGTTGCACCTTCGTTTTCAATGCATCATTTTTCCAAGACCTTTTATTTTTCATAAATTAATTAAATTCCATAACAATTGTGTACTCCAAATGGGTAAAATAAGAATTGGGAGATGGTACCACAATGTCACTTGAAGGGAGAGGTACATAGAGTGCCATATGGGTAAAGAAAATGTTGTAACTCACTTGTGCAGATCCCTCAACAAGTGGGACATCTATATATGTGAACTTTTCTTTTCCAGGTCTTATGATTTCAAGAGATAACACTTCATTTTTTCTCAAGACCTCTTTGGAAAGCATATATAAGGTTATAATTTTGTCTTTTATCTTTTTCCAGCTACATTACCTCTATTCCTTTAGCCCCTTCTTCCCATGAAATGAGGTACAATCCCTTCTCGTGTCAGTGCACCTAAACATCCCAAAAGATGAGGAAATAGAATGGAAGGAGCATGGAAGGTGATAAGTATGATCGAGAATGGATGATGACTCTTCAAGGAACCCCCTAGTAGTACCATATCCCCAAGGGTGACTGTAACATACCCGACCACCCCTAGGTCGGGATACACCACCTTCTGTAATGTACCCAACCACCCCAGGCTGGCCATGCTACTTCAAGCCCATTCTTAGACTTATTTCTCTTACTAATACATTTCTAATTAATAAATATTCATAAAACAAAGAACCATACAACATGCACAACAATAACCAGCAAGCATGCATACTATGGATACAAAATTCATAGGTAAACAAATAACTAGGGAATAAAAACACAAGTAAATAGAACCATAATAGAGATCACTTATCTTTTATAAAATGAGTCACCAACTGGCTGCAGACCAAGGACATTCCACCCAACCGTAGACACTATTGTTTCAAGTCTCAACAACAATGTCACCCTTGAGCTAGGGATATGAGTCCACAAGGATGGTTCTAGAGTGTCACTTGGCTTCCCCAGCTAGTCAATACTCAAGATCTCACAGGATTCCCAACACCCACAACAATCCAAAGTACACCAACTCTCTTCTACCTAGCTTGCACCACCCAAGAGAATGGACCCCCTTCTCTGCCACAGTCCCTCAAGTTATCCATCTCCTTCCAGAGCTTCAGTGCAGCTAGTCTAGAATCTCCATGTTGGGACTCTCAGGACTTGCATCTGTGAGCAAAAATGAGCACAGACCAAAGCATCTCAAACATGCAGGTCTTGATTCATGGATGGAATACACCAACAGTCTCTACAACCAACAATACCATGGCTAGTATTCAACAGTTATTTTACCTTTCCCAAGCCAAGACACGAATGAGGAAAGATGGGTGGGTGAAAGAATTAGTGGAGTGAGAACAGGATAACAGGTGTGAACAACGAGAAATTGAGTGAGTGAGAAAAGAATAATCAAGAAGAAGTAGAACAAGAAGTGAATCCCCACCCTAGACCAAGGATGGGTTTTTTTAAACCTTAGGAATCAAGAACCTCATGGCCTTCCCCCAAGAAACTCACATAATTGATATTCTCCATTAAGCAAAATGGGTAATTAAAAATATAAAATAAATACTTAGCCCCTCAAGCCCCCTCTCTTTTGGAATCATATCCCCTTGTAACTCTTGTCCTTGTTCGTCTAGCAGCCAATTATTTGTTTATTATTAATAATGATAAAAACATTACATTTCTTAGGCACACTAGCCTCTTTTAATTTTTTGGGCACTCTAGCCTTTAATAAATTAAAAAAATACATTATTTAATATGGAAATCAAGAAGGAATATTTATGGAAAGTGGTTAACCCTAAAAATAAGGAAAATAGGTTAAGTGACCTAGAAATGGGTTAATATTATTTATTCAAGGTGGATTATTTAAATAATCAAGAGAAGTGACAAAATCAA
>JASDQU010204616.1:7187-18901 GCA_032191745.1 Picea mariana
TAATTATCCATGCTTTATATTTAATAAATATTAATATAATATTCCTTTTTGGCTTAAGCTCCCTAGCTTAACCCTTTTCCTTAACTTAGCCCCTCCCTTTCCCTAACCAGTGGAGTTTAGTCCCCCATATATTTTATTGTGTTCGGTATATGCACAACATTGTATTTTATATTAATTATGAGACATGTACAAAAATAGGTGCACTGGCCTTTAACATATAGGCTCTCAAGCCTAATCAAAACATAAGCATCCTAGCTTATAATAAATGGCTCACCAACCTATAAAATAGAGAATATACACAAAGGCTCGTTGGCCTCACAGTCACGCACACTTAAGATGATGTGCGCAGTATCCTAGAATGTGCACACTTCATCATTTCACTGCGCAGTACATGCATGTACTATGCCATGGAATGTGCATACAAAATGATATCAAAACAACTCACCAACGTAAGTACATTTTAATTTACATTACAACTGGGTTCGACCTAGGGATATTACAATCCCCTCCCCTTATTTATGCACTGTCTTCAGTGCATCATGTACCCATGTACAACAAAAATTCAAAAATTCTCAAAAAGATGCGGGTATTATGCCCGCATTGCATCCTCATGCTCCCAAGTAGCATCCTCAGGACCGTACCAGGTCCATTGGACCTTTACAAGCCCCATGGATCGATTCTAGAGCTGTTTGATTTTACAGTCCAGAATGCGTGCCAAATGCACTTGTAAAGCGCCTTCTTGCTCCACCTGAATCAAATTCCAATCAATAACATGATTAGCATCGGGTATATATATATTTAGCAATGATACATGGAATACATTATGAACAGACATAGATGCAGGCAATGAAACCATATAAGAAACTAGAACAATCCTCTCTAGGATTTCAAATGACCCACAATAGCGAGCTGCCAACTTTGAACAATTTCCCAATTTCAGGGAACTTTTTTTGGCCTTCACTTTCAAAAATACATGATCACCCACTTTAAATTCCCTGTGAGTTCTGCCCTTATCAGCATAACTTTTATGCCTGTCTTGGGAAACCTTTAAATTTTGTTTTATTTTTATCATTTTCTCCTCCATTTCCCTTAGCAAATCTGACCCAACCATTGCTCTGTCTGTTGGGTTATCCCAGCTTACTGGTGTGTTTCACATGCTTCCATAAAGTGCCTCAAATGGGCTCATCTTTAGAGATGCTTGGTACCCATTATTATAAGAAAACTCTACCAAGTGTAGGTAGTCTTCCCATTTTGATGGTTTATCCATCACATACATCCTTAACATATCTTCAATCACTTGATTCACCCTCTCTGTTTGACCATATGATTATGGATGATAAGTTGTACTAAAATTCAAATTTGTTCCAAATCCATTAAATAATCCCTTCCAAAATTTTGAGGTAAATTTTGGATCTCTGTCAAACACAATTATCTTGGGTATGCCATGTAATCTATCAATTTATTTCATATAAACATCAACAATGTTCTCTGCCTTGTGAGTGACTTTAACTGGAACAAAATGGGCATCTTTAGTAAGCTTATACACCACTACCATGATAGAATCATGTTTCTTGTTTGTTCTAGGCAGTTTGGTGATGAAATCCATTGTTACAACTTTCCACTTCCACTCATGAATGGGTAATGGTTGTAGCAAACTAGCTGGGTGTCTATGCTCATCCTTTACTTTTTGGCATTCCAAACATCTGGCAATAAAATCAACAACCTCTTTCTTCATGCCTGGCCAATAATATTGGCTTTTGACAGCTTCCATAGTTTTCTGATATCCTGGGTGCGTGGCATAAGGCACAATATGCATTTCTCTCAATATCATATTTTTCAATTCATTAGAATTTGGTACATAAATTCTGCCCCTGTACATGAGAATTTCATCATTATCTAGCTTGTAATCTTCCATTTTCTGCTGCAAAATACCTTGCTGTAATTTTTCCACTAATTCCTTGTATTGGAAATCTGATTTGGAAGACTCTATAATTATGGGTTTTAAATATGATTGGTACATGCTAATGGTTGTAGTATGCATTTCATGCACTCTTTTGCTGAGTGCATCAACCACTTTGTTCTCTTTCCCTTGATATGCTTTATATCAAAGTCATATTCACTCAGAAATTCTAACCATCTACTTTGCCTAACATTTAGAGCTGGTTGATCAAATAAATATTTCAGACCATTATGGTCTGTTCTTAGTTCAAACCTTTTCCCCATGAGGTAGTGTCTCCATTTCCTCAAGGCATGCACTATGGCTGCCAACTCCAAATCATGAGTGGCATAGTGTATTTCATTCTCCTTCAACTTCCTTGATTCATAACATATAACAAACCCATTTTGAGTGAGGACTCCACCAAGTCCTCCATTACATGCATTTGTGCATACAACAAAGTCTTCATTTGGGTCTGCAATCCTTAGTATTGAAGCACTTGTTAAAAATTGTTTCAAGTGTTGAAAACTCTTTTCACAATTCAATGTCCACTAAAACTTCACACCCTTCTTTTGTAAGGAAGTGATTGGGTGTGAAATCTTTGAAAATCCTTCAATAAATATCATGTAGTATCCTGCAAGGCTCATGAATGATCTGACCTCTGTCACATTCTTTGGCGTTGACCAATCTCTAATAGCTTCTATCTTCTCAGGATCCACTGCAATCCCCTCCTTTGAAATGATATGCCCCAAATAATGAATTTTATTTTGATAAAATGAGCACTTGCTCAATTTGGCATACAACTGATGCTCCCTTAATAATTGCAACACCATTCTCAAATTACTCTCATTCTCTTCTTCTAACTTAGCGTATATAAGAATGTCATCCAAAATGATAATGACAAACTTGTCTAAATATTCTCAAAAAACACCATTCCTTAAGCACATGAAAACAGTTGGTGCATTTGTCAACCCAAATGGCACCACTGTGAACTCATAATGACCATACCTTGTCCTGAAGGTGGTCTTGTTGATATCTTCCTATTTAATCCTTACCTGATGGTATCTTGACCTGAGATCTATCTTTGAAAATATCTTGGTATCCTTCAATTGATCAAAAAGGTCATTAATCCTTGGTAGAGGATACTTGTTCTTAATAGTCACTTTATTCAACTGTCTGAAATCAATGCACAATCTTAAAGTCCCATCTTTCTTCTTCACAAACAAGACTGGGGAACCCCAAGGTGACACACTGGGCGTATATACCCCTTCTTCAGAAGCTCTTCAAGTTGAATTTGCAACTCCTTCAGCTCTAGTGTACTCATTCTGTAAGGAGTCTTTGACACTGGAGCTGCTCCAGGAATTAAATTTATAGAGAAATCAATATCTTTCTTTGGGGGTAGTCTTAGTACCTCCTTGAAAACATCTTCAAAATCTTCTAGGACTGCATGATCTTCCAAATTTGGCACCTTATCTTTAGGTGTCTCCTCCATATGAGATGCAAATATTTGATACCTTTTCCTATAACATTACTTCAGCTGCAATGTTGAAATCTCTCTGATAGTTATAGCCCTGTGAATTCCCTGCACTTTTCTTAGGCTCCCTTCTTCATCTAAGAAAGTAAATGCCTTGTTATGATAGTCTAGGATGGCATGATGTTGTTCCAACAAATCCATCCCAATTAGATAGTAATAGGAACCTAAAGGAAAGATGTTAGAATATGCCCTGGTGTTCAGTCCATTCATGTACATAAGACATGACTTAACCATCTCATTAACTTTTCTTTTGGCTCCTGTAGCCAACTACACCAACCAAGATTTCCCATGCTTTCTTCTTGGTAAATGCAAACTTTCCACCATATTAGGATCTATATAACTATGAATAGTTCCTGAATCAATTAAAATAGCAATGGTTTGGTTGTTAATAATACCTTCCACTTCAATCATATGTGACTGATGCTCTACTTGCTTGTTGTCCAAGGTTGCATAGATCCTTGGCACATTTCTGCCCATGTCCTCCATTGTTTCAACTTGCTGTACATTGTGAACAATTCTCACTTTTTCACCTCTGTGAGGACAATCTCTGAACATATGATCCCCTTTACAACCCCAACATTGAATAGGTGGTTGCCTTGGACTTTGCCCCCATGTTTCAATCATTCCGGGCTCTCTAGGATTTTGTTGTCCTTGTGGATTATTTATGAAGAATGGTGGCTTAGATCCCTTCTTCCTCTGATCCACCTTGAATTTATTTTTGTCTTCCCAATCTTTTTGGAAAGTTGGCCTTGATTTTTTTTTATCATAAAGGCATTTAGCTCACCTTATGGTCTCCTCCAATGTATTGGGATCATCATATTGTATTTGGTCACTGATGAATGATGGAAATCCACTCAAATACCTTTGAATTTTAACTGTCTCATCCTTGATGAAACAGACATATTTCAGTAGTTCTAAAAACCTTCTCTCATATTCATCTATTGTCATACTCCCAAGTTTGAGTTCAAAGAACTCCTTCATTTTCTTGTCATAATATCTCTTACTCAAGTATTTCTTCTCAAAATACTTCATGAATTCCCTCCAAGTAACACTTTTCTCTTTGATGTGTTTCACCTGCATAAGCTGATCCCACCACATGGATGATTTTCCTTTTAGTTGATAGATGGAAATTCTACCTTCTTCATGAGAAGAATAATTATGCAATTGGAAATACTTTCTCATGCCCAACAATCATGTCTCTGCATCTTCATCCTTCTTGTGCTCACCATCAAATGTAGGAGGTTTGATTTTATTCATTTCTCCTCGTAGATCATCCACCCCAAAACTCTTAAGATTTCTAACAGGGGATGGACTAGAGCTATTGTGTGCTCTTATTGGAATTCTTATGGGAGTGATGGTGATGTCTTCTGAAACTTCTTGATTTTCTTTTCTCATCATGAAACTTGTGACTTCTAGATTTGCTTGAGCCACTCTCCTTATTCAATTTCTTTTCTAGTATGTTCTAGCTCTCCAACAATTTCATGTTGAAGTCATCTTGTTGCTCCTTGGCTCTCATAATCCTTTCATTATCATATGTATGGCTTTGGACATCCTTCTGTAAATTTTTAATGGTCTCTTCCATATTCATGTTTTCATTCCTTTCATCTCCATGTCCATTGGAGTTTGTTCCTTCAATGCCCAAATGGACATCCATTCCTCTAATATCATCCTCCTCACTGTAAGTCCCCTGTTCTTCTTCCATTCCTATGGAATATATCCTAATCTTGATCTGATCTAGTTGTTGTTAACTCTACAAAATGTGCAACCAACAAAACTTTGTCAGGCTAATTGTTTCAACAATTTCATGAAACATATGAACCATTTTCGTTCAACAATATATCAGAATAATTTCTTTTGATTTCCTGAAATTTTGAATGCCTAGATCAATTCCTTGAGTGGATAATTATATTCCACTATCCAAGGCCTTTCCAACACCTACTCCCATGCTCAATTCCGAGTCTCGAGCAGAATGTTATGGCTATTTGAAATTTTCCCATTAATTTTTCTGTTCACACTTCAACTAGGCGCAATTATGCGCTGTAAATATAAATTTTTGCACCTATGCCTTTGGAATTTTCGTAGGATCTCAATTGGGTTTCTTCATATACATATTATGGACATTCTTTCCAAGTTTAATCTCTTTCTGGGTTCTAGGATGCTAGTTACAACTTGCTGGAGTTCTAGGCCAATTTGTGTTTTTGGTCTGGAATGCTACAGGTACCTTCTTTTCCATTTTAAACATATTTAGCATACCCAGAAATTTAATTCAGCTCTAGGAATGTATTCTATGGTTCAATATGTTTCCATTGACTACTCCTGCACCTCATCCTGATTCCAAAGCCAAAAGTTATGGCTCTTTGAAGTTAGTTGGGTCTTAAAATTAACCCTTCACTGTTTGTGTTGTAACTTTCTCATAAAAGATATGTTTGATGAACAATTTGCACCATTAGAAAGCTCTCTCCGAGCTCTTGTATGAAATAAGTCCCAACAATATGATTTTTGAGTTGCTAAAAATGCTCTTAAGGGCCTAAAAAATGCGTTGCAAAAGTATGACGTTCAAATGATATAAAATGTGGCAGAAAATCGCTAGTTTTTTGTGGTTGTTCACCCTTCAAACAACTTCACACGCACAAATTTCAACCTCTGAACCCATATTCGTCATGAACAAAAAAAACACAAGGTAAATCGTACTTCGCACACTTTAAAACCACTGTGTATCACTTCTCTGTCGCGCCAATAACTTGCGCGCACTACTTTTATGTCACGCACCAATATCCACCGCGTCCAGTCTTGGTTCTTACACTATTACCTGTTGCGCACAGTTTTTGTATCGCGCTCTGATATTCCATGCACATTTTACTCTACACGCTGCACCATGCCATAGTTTAGTACATTTCCACCGCACACCATTAACTAGACTGTCGTGCGACAACATATACCCACATTGCACGCGCACCGACCAAACTCCTCTACACTTTTCCAATACTGTGCACACCACACACACCATTATTATTGTGTGTGAACACCATGCACACCTTTTATGAGTATGCACACTGCGCAATGCTAAATTTAGCATGCACACCCTCACACCAACATTTTTCCGTACGGCACCAAAAATTAGCGCGTGCACTAGCATGCCAACATTTGTCCACGCGGTCCCCAAATTTAGCTCACACTCCAGCATGCCAGCATTTGTCCACGCGGTTCCCAAATTTACATATATTATAAGCCTTTTACTGCGCATCCTACATTTTTAGTGTGCCCATCTGTGCGCATTCATTTTTATATGCATCAATTTCCTTGTGAATTCTGCTGCAGAAATTGGGGGTTTTTCCTAACTTTTTCTTGAATTTACCATAGACATTCTGCAACCATGAAATTCATTCAATTTCACCCCGATAACACCAATTCAACCTATGCAATAACAAATTTCCATGGGTTGCCATTTCTGGAATGAATTCACCAAAAATCAATTCACGAATTGGGAATTTTAAATACCAATTCCGCTCCATTTGTCATGGCTTTAATGTAACTTCAAATTTGACCAATTCTAGGTCTGAATTTGCTAGAGCAGATATTAAATCAATAATATCTTACCACATGGATGAATCTCTCAATTTCCCCATGAATATACCAACCGAAATTGGGGATATTTCCCAATTTTTGTACCATATTGTAGTTGGATGCTCTGCAACTCGAAATTTGGCCACTTCGAAATAAATCCTCTGTGAAATTTCACATCAACTCAACTTGTTCGGCCCATCTAGGCTCAATGTTGAAAAATGAAGCTCTAATACCATGTTGTAACATCCCCAGCCATCCATGCTGGGCCATGCTACTCTAGAGAACTCTTTTTGTTCTCTCTATAGAACATACTGTAACATACCCAACATCTAACTGAGCTATGTCACATAAATTTTTCGGACTACATTCAATTAAAACATATGCACACAGAACTCTTGTGGAAGCTTTACATATAAGATGCAAATAGATAGATACATTCATCAAATGCACGGATTCATACTAGAATGAAAGTAAACATATACACGCAACATCTACAGGAAATGACCATAAATATACAGATAGTTATACACCACACACAGGAATAAACCCATAAAAATAAAGATGTAAATAACAATGCAACATGTAATTTTATCACACGGTTAACACTTATCTTTGTAAGAATGTCACCAACTGCATGCAGACCTTCCACAAACCTCCCAGCCTTAGACTACACCGTTCATCACTCTCAACAATGAGTCACCCCCGAGTTGGGACTAAACTCTACCTGGGTAAGGGATTCCTAACCAGGATAAAGGCTCATAGACAACAGGAAAAACTCTGTCTCAGGTGCTAAATCGAACTAACAACCTACAATCCCTCATTCCCCACATTCCTGTCCCACCCAGGAAGTTTTCCCCTTCTCTTCTCAACAGTCCTTCGGCTGCCCCACTTCCTTTCTGGGCTTCAACAACAAGCCAAAATAGAAGTCTCAGAGCACTAGTGCTGCAATTCAACACCTTCAGGAAATCAATTCCCAACAATTCTCTCACCTAGAAAGAAGTTCCTCATAGGCATGACAAACCGCCTCTTCAATATCCCACGGGCCTGACAACCTGCTTCTTCAGTCCAGCTCCCAAGCTAACCATCTACACAAACGGATATAGCTATGGATACGGTTCAGGTACAATGAAGTAAATGTTTGAAAAATAACTGACTATGTGAGTCAAAAAATGGTCATGGAGTCATGGTTTAATGATGGTTGAATGATGGGAGAGTGTGTGAAAATGAACTAAGTCCCAACAATATGTATGCATGTCCCCAACTTGACACTTGTTATGTTGGGAGCTACTTTGGCCCACTCATCCCCAACTTTATAATTTAGGATAAAATAATTATCCATACTTTATTTTTAAGAAATATTAATATAATATTCCTTTTTGGCTTAAGCTCCCTAGCTTAGCCCCTTTCCTTAACTTAGCCCCTCCCTTTCCCTAACCAGTGGAGTTTAGTCCCCCATCTCTTTTATCATGGTCGGTCTATGCGCAATGATGTATTTTATATTAATTATGAGACATGTACAAAAATAGGTGCACTGGCCTTTAACATCTAGGCTCTCTGGCTTAATCAAAACATAAGCATCCTAGATTATAATAACTGACTCACCAACCTATAAACAAAGCATATACACAAAGGCTCATTGGCCTCACAATCACGCACACTTAAGATGTGTTGGCATGTTTATCAGGCAGGTGTGCTTGTCATTGATGGCAAGATCAGAGTATGCAGCGATGGAAAAACATGGACAATGTAAGCTCAGAAGAGATAGTTTATTTGATGGAAAACCGACAGGAAAGGAAGAACAAAAATGATCGAAAGGCAAGATTGAAGCGTTGATCTGACTCCATTTCAGAGTATCGGATACCGGAATTTTGGATACTGGGAGATTGAGAAGTCAAGAGTTGAGACTCTTCAACACAGGAGTCCTGAAGTTGCGAAATCTGGAATCCCGAAATCCCGAAAGAGGCACATCAACAAAGAGTTTCACAGACCGCAAAATAACTCTATTTCGGAGTCCTGGATACGAGGATTTGAAGTGTCGATACACTTCACCACAGGAGTGCCGAAATGTTGAATCGCCGAAATGACAAACAAGGAAATACCAGATCTTTGATTCAACTCCATTTCAGAACTTCAGATACCGGGAGTTGGATGAGTTAAGTGCTGAGACTCTTCACCACAGGTGTCCCGAAAAGGAGAAATGAGAAATGCTGAAATATAGTCGATCCGACTCCATTTCGGAGTTTCGGATACAAGGAGTTGGGGATGTCAAGAACTCTTACTACAGGAGTCCCGAAGTCACGAAACCTGAAGATGTGAAATGAGAAATCGCAAAATGTCAAAGACTCCATACTGGAGGTTTGGATACTGGGAGTTGGAAGAGTCAAGATTCTTCATCATCAGGAGTCCTGAAATCACAAAATGCGAAAAACCAAAATCCCGGAAGAAGGAAGTGAATGTGGCAGACCACGTTAGAAAGGATAGGTGGAAGACTATGACACGTGGCATGATCATACAACGACAAGTGTAAAGTTGATTTGGCATTTTAGGCCACTCAAATTCATAATTCTGAGTGACATGTGGTAGCCACTCAAGACACGGCACATCATCGAGTGATGCAAGACTGATCTCACTCCGATAGTTTTTTCTTCAAAATTTTTTACTCCATCACTCCCCCAAAATCCCGAAGGATGAAGTCTCAGGGAAGAGGATAGTCGTCCTATCACCACAGATAGAGGATCGTTGATCTAGATATCAAAGTGCATGTGTGATTGGAGAGTGTTCATATTCCATTGGACACATCAGTGAAGAACTGTAGAAGAAAGCTCGAAGTAGCAAGCTCCATTTCGGAGTTTTGGGGATCAGGACATGGAGCAAAAAGAAATCTTCACATCAAGGATGTCGAAGTATCAAATTGCAAAATCACGAAATCCATTTATGGATAAGCGCTCGATCACCGATGGTGGTCACATCATCGAAGAGATGTAGGGAAAAGTTTGAAGCGGCAAGCTCCGTTTTGGAGTTTTGGGGACTGCGACTTGGAGAGTCGAGATGCCTCGCAACAAGAATCGCCGAAATGCGAAAACACCTTTTGGTGTAGGGTGTGGTCACAACCATTGGTCACATCGATGGAAGATGGAGGAAGGAGCTAGTGCTACCAAGCTCCATTTCAGAGTTTCGTGGATTGATACGTGAAGCGTAAAGAAACCTTAACCACAGGAATCGCGAAATTCTGAAATGCCGAAATGCGAAATAAACGCAAGATCCTACGGATCCAATCCAACGGTGCAGGTGATTTTGAATATGATCGGTGGGCTACTATTGCAATTCACAGTGTAACTACTAGAAATCACTGATGGTTTCTTCCAGAGGACTCGAAGAGACTTCTGTGTGACTGTTAGAGAAGCTGAAGAGTCTCAAGGAATCTTCCAGTGGAATGAAGACTGTTCATAGAGGCAATTGACAGATAGATCTAACTGCCAAAGAAGCTGAAGCGTTGTGATGATGATCAAGCAAAGAACTTGACATGGAGAGAGCATGCAAAAGAATGGAGAGAGAGGATGCAGAAGGTGCACAAAGACTATAAGTATGCAGAACAAAGAAGAGAGGGGTTGCTATTGTTGTGAGGGATTCAGGAGTGTAGAAGGAGGAGTGTACAATAGCTGAAATAGAGTGAAGAGGAATGGTGCATGGCATGGAGTTGGCACACATAGCATGAAAGGTAGAAGAAAAGAAAGCGTAATTCATGTGTGCAACAAGAGAGTAAGACACTAAAGGAAGGTTGAGGTGCTCCTGTAGAGAAAAACAAAAGATCAGAAATCCCAAGAAGATGCAGACAGAGAGACACTGATACAGGAGAAAAGAGCATCATAGTAGAACAATGATAAGCCTGGTAAGCCAATGATAAATATTGTATCACTGTGATAAATTTCATTAGCAAAGATTTATATTTTGGGGTGGAAGGGAGGTGCTAGGCAGGACTGTTGTCCTCAAGGGTTCAAGTGGGTGCTTGAAAAAAGGGAGTTGTAGATTGCATCTGGTTGCAACCAAAGAAACCAGGGTGGCTGGTGGTGCAAGGGAGAACTCTTGTTCTTTGTTTTACAGGTTGGTGCTTGTATGAGAGGAAGTTGGTGCTTCCATCCAATTGGTGCTGGAACACCGGGGAGTTGGTGCTAGAGAAACTAGGGAGTTGGTGCTAGAGAAACCAGAGAGTTGGTGCTCTTAACAAGTAGCATCTTGCAAAACAAAGGTTGTAGCCTCATTATGATTTGGTGCTCATATGTATGATAATGTAAAGATTGTAAAGATTACTTATCATATAAAGAAGAAGAGGTTTTTACCCCTTATGGGTTTCCTTAGGAAATATCTGTCTCTGTGTATCTCATATGTGTGACTAATACTGAATGTGCTATTATTTATTTCCTTGAATTATTGTGATTATCATTGAGTGCTTTATAAAGAGTTAAATAAGCATAATTGTTTAAGAACGATGACAATTGATTCACCCCCCCTCTCAGTTGTCCAACAATTGGTATCAGATCCAGCCCCTTTTATCTAAGGGCAGATCCTAGATCTTAAACATGTCAAGCCATGAAGGAAATTCAACCAATAAGGCCCCTCTATTCAATGGAAAAAACTTTTCCTTCCGGAAAGTTAGAATGAGAACTTACATAATGGCTTTCG
>JASDQU010204621.1:0-18818 GCA_032191745.1 Picea mariana
TTGTTGATTAAGGTTGGTTGTCAATGATGTCAACCCTTGAAGAAAGCCCCGTAGCACAAAGGTTTAGGTAATGGACCCAATATTGTTTGATGTAAATATGACTCATTTTTTTTTTTTCATGGTTGATAATAAGTAAATATGGATGAACTCCAAAGTGGTCCCCTATGGTGAAAGCCCTCACGGGAAGACACTTTGTGGAGTAAGATAACCCATGCTTAATTGTGGAATAATGAGATGAAGGAAATTGAATTTGTTAGGGAAAATATCCGATATGGATAGTGCTTGTCATTTCATTTCCGGTGGTATGTGGAACGTCACATAATTCCTCACGGTTAGAGAGTTATGGGCATGAGAAGTTGGAGACCCCAGGTTTGGGTAATGGACCCAAGTTTGTTTGATGGGTAACGGTATGAGTTATGATATATTTTCAGATACTACTATTCTATATGGATAGTACATGTCATTCCATTTCTGGTGGTATGTAGAACATCACATAACTCCTCATGGTTTGAGAGTTATGGCTTTATGAAGTTGGAGGACCCTCATATGTCATCTAGAAGCCCCAAAAGGTCAAAGTAATCAAAGTGGTTTAAGAGATTTTAAAAGGTAAATAATAAAGTGAAGTGATGAGTGTATTATAATTCAAAGTTAATACAAAATAAATAATTTCAATAATAAATTTAATGGAGAAATTAGAAGTGGACCCAACCCTAAAATAAAGAAAGTGGGCCAAGTGACCTAGAAGATGTTTTTAAGGAAGCTACTTGGAGAGTATAAATAAGAGGCAAGGCTCTCTCATTTGAATAACACTTGAGCATATTGAATATATATAGGTGTCTGAGGTAAAAAAATTTATATCTAAGCCGAAATTCTGAGGAAAGTGAAGAAAAGAAGGCCGAAATGCAAGGAAGGATAAATTCTTTTGATGGTGCTTTCTAAGGTATGTTATTTACAGGTCATCTCACCATTTTCGCTACAATGTTTTTTCTATAATGATTCAGATTCTGAAATTGTTATGAAAGTGAGAAAACATATCCAAGTATCTATGGTAAAAAATTTAGCTTGTGGGTCGTTGTATTTTGGGAGTTACACTCCGTGAAAGTTAGGGTTTGTGGCCAGTCTTGAAACTAGTCAAAATCATGTGTTTTGGGTAAATACATCATAACTTCTTCATAACAGATCCAAATTAATTGAGACCAAATGTGTTGGTTAGGGTACAGTCTTTAGTATGTTGTGTAATAGTTTCAGATCATTTCATCAAATATTTTGTGCGGGGCACGCTCTACAAGGTCTCTCTCTAGAATAAGCCAGAATTCAGGAAGGTATGCCATTTTTGCTATAACTCCTTTTCTGAGAGGTTACAAGTAGTGACACTTGGAGGAATTGCATTAAACACACTGAAGAACATTATGTATTAGTTTTATATCTTTATACATTACAGGTTCAAATTTATGATTACTTCAAGTTAGGGTTGTTGACTAATCCAAAACTAGGCATGTGAGACTAAAGAAAAGTTTGATGAAAATGCTAGTCTCTTGTTTTTAAAGTTAAGGAAGGTTTGCATGAATGTGATCATATACACCAGGTCTATTACAGAGATACAAATCATATTTGGATGATGAAATTGATGAGGGCTTTTGGTTGTGGTACATGTTGAGTACATGGTTGAGACAAGTAGTTGATGAGTTGGCACACATACATGAGGTGTATAGTTGATGATGTTGGTACATATTGATGAGTCATAGTTGATGAGTAGTTGACACATGATTGGTACATACTTCATACATGGTTGGATGCACTTGTTTATGGTACATGTTGATTACAGGTTGGTGCATGGTTGATGCACTTATTTATGGTACAGGTTGATTACAGGTTGGTGCATGGTTGATGCACTTGTTTATGGTACAGGTTGATTACAAGTTGATGCATGGTTTAGATTTATTGGTACAAGTTTACAGCGGTATATCTCACAGTGATAGTGTGATAGTGGTTCCATCATTCTACTTCTACTTCAGGGTGGCATGACGGGGCAAGGATAGGTGGTTGTAGCCACCTTCCGGTTGTAGTCGGAGAACATTGGGGGTTGTAACCTCCTTCTGGTTGTAGCCAGAGAATTGGGGAGTTGGAGCTTCCCTTAGGTTGTAGTCTGAGAAACTAGGGGGTTGGAGCCTCCTTCCAGTTGCAGCTGGAAAACAAAGGAAGTTGGTGCTTCCAATGAATGTAATTCTTCAAGACATATAAGAAAAAAACATTCCATGGTTTTCTACCGATTTGGGTTTCCACGTAAAACACTGGTGTACTATGTATATGTGTGATTGTTTATTTATTACTGCTTATTATTGAATAATAATTCTACATTGATATAACGTTTGAAGAAAAAGGATTATAATTACGCTATTACTGATTCATCCCCCCCTCTCAGTAATCCAACAATAAGGATTATAATTACGCTATTGCTGATTATACTCCATCCTTTAAATAATATCATATAACAAAACCTTGTAACACAAAGCTCGAAATAACCATTTATTATATGGCATATAATATATGTTTGTTACCTTGTATCCAACATTACTTGCAACATATACCTTCAAATTCTAAACATGCAATGTGATGAGATTTAGGAGAAAATAACAAACCTTTTAAATCAAACATTCAATCTTTATGGTTACAACACATAAATTCCCCAAAGACATAATCATAATGTAATGAAACTTCATGAGCATAGGTGTATGCAGTACAGAGAACCTTTTGAATTTTTTTACTGAGCATAAACTAAATAGTCCATGTGCAACCAAGTTAAAGAAGACCTGATAATGAAGTTGGAGAAATGGAAATGTCGTCATGCATATCATAACTATAGATTATCCTTTAAAGTTTTTCATGCATTCACTGTCATCTTAGGAATAATTTGAAAATAAACCTTCATTTGTTTTCTCTTCTAGGGGGTCCCACCTACTAATCATATATATCTTAATAAGTTTTTAGTATGCCTCACAACCATTTGCAGGCTATATAACTAACTAGTGGCGAGTTTTCGAGTCAACAATATCCTTGGTATACATATAGGTGACAAAGGGTAAAATTATAATGAAAGGGTGCGATGAAGGGGTTCGAAGCCTACATACAAATATAGCGCAAGAAATGTAATAATTTGACAAGGGGCTTAATAATGGGTTTTATACATAACATGGGCTTTGTCTAGGGATTAACAGATTTTGTGCTAGTATTCTGTGATGATATCCTGATTTATAACAAAACCCTGGAAGCACATGTGGAGCATGTGGTAAATTTATCCAATTTTTTTTGGATAACTAGATGTTGCTCAAATGTTTGGAATGTGCTTTTATCACTTCTAAAGTGAAATACTTGAGTCACATCATTAGTTATGATAGGTTGTATTTGGATCCTAAGAAAATTGAGTCTATGTAGGATTGGCCACATCCAAGGATTTTGAAAACATTAAATGGATTTTTAGTACTTACGGGATACTACAAGAAGTTTATTAAGAATGATGGGTGAATTGCAGTCCCATTAATTTCCATGCTAAAAATAATGCCTTTGTATAGAACAATTCCACGAAGCAGGCCTTTTCTACTTTAAAGGAAGCCATGTGTACTATGCTTGTCTTAGTTATGCCCGATTTCACTCAGACTTTTATCTTGGAATGTGATGCCTTGGGCCAAAGTCCAGGAGCCATGTTGATGCAAGAAAGGTGCCCATTGACATTCACCAATGAACAGTTATGTGACATAAATTTGGGAAAAACCACCTATGAGAAAGAAATAATGGTGATCCTTCGTGCAGTTAATTCTTGGTGCTTGTATCTCATTAGAAGGCAATTTTAGATCAAGACATGCCATTATAGTTTGAAGAATTTTTTGGAACAAAGGTTCTTGTCACAAAAGTAGCACAAGTGGGTCACTAATATGTTAGAGTATGATTATGAGATCATGTATAAGAAGGTAAGATAAATCCAGTGGTCAATGCCTTGTCTTTGAAATATGAGGAGGAATGATCTTTCTTTTCTTTCTCCTTACCATTAATAGATATGATTGCAAATTCCAAACAATAATGGATGGTTAATGACACAATGACTCAACTCATTCAAAGACTAAAGGAGCACCCAAATTCCCCTATGGTTTATAATTGGCAATAAGATACCTCATTGTATAAAGGGCACTTTTTTCTACTATAGAATTCTACTTCAAAACAATGAGTGTTAGAGGAGTTATAATCCTCCCCTACAACAGGTCACTCTAGTTTTTAGATAACCTATGAATGAGATAAGTTCTCTTCCTTTTGGGATGACATGAAAAAATACACCCATAATTTTGAAGTTGAACTTGATCTCTCCCTCAATTTTATTGACTTTTGGCGGTAGAATAGCCATGTCAAATTTCCTCTGATCATAATTTCGTGAAGTCAAAAATCTAGGAGGTGCTAATCCTCAATGACGTCCTTGAGAAAATAATATTTCCTTTGGTTATTTAAACAATTTTTTTGTTTATAACCATTTATGTGAAAACATCAATATCCTTTTCAGTCACAAAAATGTCCTTGGAAATCCCCATATCCTTTGTCAATTTACTTTGTAACAGTTTATTGGGTTTAGTTATTACCAGAATATGAGTAATTTAAATCATGGACTTTTTGAAAATCGGTCCACTAGCATACTTGTTCTTTTCTAATTGTTTCTCAATGACTTGTTCCTCTGATTCTTCTCTTGATTCTGAACTTGAATATGTTCTAATTCTCTTTGGCAGCGACTCATTTTCATCTTTCTCCATCAGGTCTTCTACTTTAGTATATTTCTTGTGTATTTCTAATTTCTTAGGAGTCTCCATGAGACTATTCATCTATTTTATTGATGCCCCACTAGTTATATTCACTACCATTGTTGTTATAGAACTCACTACTTCATTTACCTCATTTGAAGGCTGGTCGTCATCTATGGGAATAATCTCAATTGATACTTGCTTCTTATTGACTAGTTCTTTCTTAATGGTTTGCTTTACACTTGATAAAACATGTCGAGCTTGCATAACTGTTGATCCATTTCCATGCCTCAACATTGTGTTTCATGTTATGTTTTACTATCCCAATCCATCATTCTCCACATACCACACAAATTCTACATCTCCTCATTACTTCCTAAAAATACCATACACTTCCAATACTTAGATGTTTTCATGACTTGCATTAAGCTTATACTTCGTGCTCCGCATGCTGACTATTTATTCACATTATGCAATGGTACACTTCACTTTTTTTTGCATGGGATGTCACTTATTCTATTTTGGAATGTTGTTCTATGCAAATAATACAACCCTTTCTCTGCAAAATCTATTTCTTTGCATTTGACTCTTCTCACATAACCCTCCTCCTCTCTACTGAGTGTCACACACTTAACTGATTTTTGAATCATGTCTAACGCAGAGAAATCAACACACGACCATTTCTCCACAACACTTCCCCTCCACATTGACGATTCTCCACAACACCTTTTCCCGCATTACCTTCTCTCTCCCCTATTTACCGCATAACCTATACTTAGTCAATTTTGAGTTACATCTCATGCATAGAACTTAAAATGAACCATTTCTCTACACGAGATTTTCTCCACATAACTTTCTCTCCGTTTCATTTCTCTACAAGACTCACTCCTCCAAAAGACTTGTATCTTTGCCTTGAGAACACACCAATTTTCCCATACTTAGTATGTTTCTCACTAGGCAACCATTCATGATCTTCATTCTTGAGGTAATTTATGGTGCATTTATGATGTCCCGATTCACAAGGAAAAGACCGTTGTCAGGAGTAAACGAGGCTTAATTGTTGTGGTTTCCAAAAAATGATTTTCTTATGAAGGATAATTACTATTAAAAGTTTGCATCCATTCCAAAGGAAAGTGTACATAGTGAAATGATGTATCATTAGTAACTACTAATGATCTTAGCCTCTTAGTAGTTAAGCTTCATAATTCATATTAATAACTTTAACATATCTCAAAGTATATTGAAAATAGTGTAAAGATGACAGCTAGAAGAAAAAGAGAACCTTTCTATGGAGATACTATCAATTCCCTCACTCACTAGAACAAATATTTTCACTGGTCGTTGCATATAAGTGGTATTCCAACCTCACCCCTTAGTAAACAATTGTTAATAAAATTTGGACAACTAGTATAGCCAATGCTGGTTGCATGCTTGAAGCTACCGATTTCAGAGAATTAGTTTCTTGGTGTGTGAGTAGATTCGACTCCAAGCATAGAATGAATCAAGTTGTTCTTGAAGAGTGGAATCTCATTCTTTTGACTTCGAATGTTAAGAACCAAATATCAATATAGCATAGAAAAACCTCAGAATAAGTACTCAATGCCTTGAAAAAGAGAGAAACTCAGATAATAAATCTCTTCGAGGGGGAAACCTCCTTCTGCCCACATAAATGTACAATTACAAGATGATTCAAAATGAAAATGTCTCCTTGGCATATATAGGAGACCAGGAGGTATAATTACAACTAATGGACTAAAACCGACATAAATAAAATAACATTACTAATATAATATGCCCTAATTAAGGGGTAATGAGCCACTATTTAGGGCTTAACATGCCCCTCCCCTTGAGACAAGTGTTGTCCGCAATGCTTGAGTAACTCTGGATGCTTCTGTATAAAAGACTCATCTTCCCAAGTGGAATCTTTAGCAGATAGTTTCCTCCATTTAATGAGATACTCTGAAATGGATATATTCCTCAGCTGGCGAATTCTTGTGTCAATGATGGCCTTAGGATCCAATATGATTTTTCCTTCCTTGTCAAGTTCTAGCAATATAGTTTGAACTGGGATCTTGTCACCTATAACCTTCTTTAAGCATGAAACATGGAAAAATGGGTGTACTCGTGAAGATGCAGGCAACTCCAATTTGTATGCCATAGTACCAATCCTTTGCAACACCTTATAAGGGCCATAGTACTTTGGTGATAATTTATTATCCTTATTGGATTGCTTGAGGGACATTTGTTTGTATGGTTGTAGTCTTAAAAACACCCAATCCCCTACTTCAAAACTTCTTTCACTATGATGTTGATCTGCTTGTTATTTCATACGATTTTGTGCCATGGTCAGGTTGTCCTTTAATATATGGAGAACTTGTTGTTGATGCTCGATGTAATCTTGCACTGCTTGAACCTTAGATTTTTCTTTTAGAGAAGAAGTGATGGAAGGAGGGTTGTATCCATAGAGTGCCATAAATGGTGTCATTTTTGTTGCAGTATGAAAGGAAGTGTTATACCACCATTATGCCAAGGGTAACCATTTGAACCATTGTGTTTGTTTATCAGAGACGAAACAACGAAGGTAGCCTTCCAAACATTTGTTCACTATCTCGGTTTGTCCATTAGATTGAGGATGATAGGATGAGCTATGAGCCAATTGAGTACCCAAACATGAAAATAATTATGTCCAAAAATTTCCAGTGAAGATGGGATCTTTGTCACTTACAATAATCTTCGGGCTACCATGTAACTTTTGAATTGTCTCCATGAATGTGGTGGCAACTGTACTAGCTTCGAAGGGATGAGAGACTGTACAAAAGTGTGCGTACTTGGTCAGTCTATCAACAATCACCATGATGACACTCTTTCCTTCAGACTTCGGTAACCCTGTGATGAAATCCATGGAAACCTCCTCCCAATGCTGACTTGGGATGGCTAATGGTTGTAAAAGACCTGGGGTCTTAATTGTTTCCACCTTGTTTTGTTGGCAAACCAAACATTCCGCCACAAACCTTTGAACATCATTTTTAAGGCCATCCCCAAAAAATTCCTTCTTGACCCTATGGTAGGTTTTTAAAAATCTTGAGTGCCCTCCTACTGGAGAGGTGTGCAATTCCAATAGTAACTTTTGTTTGAGTTGGGAT
The DNA here is from genome assembly GCA_032191745.1 of Picea mariana. Taxonomy (NCBI): domain Eukaryota; kingdom Viridiplantae; phylum Streptophyta; class Pinopsida; order Pinales; family Pinaceae; genus Picea; species Picea mariana. Next base: position 7,922 of record JASDQU010204621.1, read on the forward strand.
TTCTTACATAAGTATAAGCGATCTTTGTACCATAGTGAATCATTTTTCCATGTAAATGTATCTGATATACTGGAATCCTGCTGCAACCTTTGAATGAGAGTCCACACTTTTTCGTCATTCTTCCATTCATCCCTTGCTTCTATTATGCAATTGGGTTGGATGATTGAGATAACACAGAGAAAGGCCTCAACATCTTCATCCTTCTTTGAGAGTGCATCTGCCACAACATTTCGCTTCCCTTTTTTATAGATGATTTCAAAATCATAACCCAATATCTTGGTTACCCATTTTTGTTGTTCTTCTAAAGATAGTCTTTGTTCCAAGAAGTATTTAAGACTACCATGATCTGTTTTGACCTTGAAGTGCCTACCTATTAGGTAAGGACGCCATTTCTTCAATGCATGTAGTATTGCCATCATTTCCTTCTCATAAATGGGTTTGTGTAAGTCCTTTCCCTTGAGTGGTCGACTTTCAAAATCCAGGGGCCTTCCTTCTTGCATTAGGACATCACCAATTCCATTTCTTGAGGCATCACATTCCAAAATAAAGGTTTTTGTGACGTTTGGAGTGGTCAAGACAGGAGCTTTGCACATCACCTCTTTAAGTTGTTCAAAAGCTTTAGTTGCCTCTGGAGTCCATGAAAATGCATCCTTCTTAGTTAGTGTCGTTAAAGGTGTTGCTATTCTTCCATAGTGTCGAACAAACTTGTGGTAGTAACCTGTCAAACCCATAAATCCTCTAAGATTCTTCAATGTTTTTGGAATCGACCAGTGCATCATGGCCTTAATCTTGTTAGGGCCTACCTTGAAACCTTCATGAGATACAATATGACCCAAATACTCTACCTCCTTCACTCCAAAGAAACATTTGGATGGTTTGGCATATAGTTGTTGCTCCTTTAGTAGTTGTAGCACCTTGTCAACATGCCGCACATGATCCTCCGAAGACTTGCTATAGATTAGTATATCATCAAAAAATACTAACACAAATTTTCGAAGGAAGGGCTTGAAAATGGAATTCATCAACCCTTGGAATGTGGAAGGTGAATTTGTAAGGCCAAAAGGCATGACCAAAAATTGATAATGGCCTTCATGAGTTCGAAATGCTGTTTTTGGGATATCTTCTTCCTTCATTCTAGTCTGATGATACCCTGAATGAAGATCCAACTTTGTGAAATAGATTGCTCCATGTAGTTCATATAACAATTCATCAATGATAGGAATGGGAAACTTATCTTTAATAGTGATGTTGTTGAGCTCTCTATAATTTGGACACATACACCATGAGCCATCTTTCTTGAATACCATTACCACCGGTGCAGAGTAAGAACTTTGGCTAGGTCTAATAATGCCAGCCTCTAACATTTCTTCAACCATGAGCTCAATTTCACTCTTCTTGGCATAAGGGTATCTGTATGGCCTGATGTTAGGAGGAACACTACCGGGAATTAGGTTAATATCATGATCATGATTTCAAGTGGGTAGAAGTCCTTTGGGAATATCTTCAAATACTTTGGAATGCTTATCAATGATCCCTTGGAGATCTAGAGGAATACATGGCTTAGATGTTTGAACATCTAGTGAGCATAGTTGTGCAATAACACCTTGATTCCCCTTTTTCAATAATTTTGTCATGCCATTAGAGATTATCACCTTACCGGGTTTCCCTGTGATACCTCTTAGCTCAATTTCTTTTCCTTCCAATGAAAATTTCATGAAAAGTTCTTGAAAATTAAAATCCATTGTTCCTAATGATTGTAACCATTGTATTCCTAGTACAACATCAACACCACCCATGGGTATAGCAATCATTGGACTATTCAATACATATTACCCCATAGTAAGATTGATCTTATTGCATTTTCCTAAGCAATTGATAGTTCCTACATCTGCAATCATTACTTGAAACTATGGTGCTAGATATACAAAGAAATTGAGATATTTGGATAATTTAGAGTGAATAAAATTATGAGTACTGCCAGAATCAATTAGGACTATTACCTTTTTATTTTTGATATATCCTTCGATCTTGAGGGTTTGAGGAGTGCTAATTCCATCCAATGCATTACACAATATCGTGGGAGTCAACTCTTCAGACGAAATTGATTCTATGTTTTCATCTTGAGATGGTTCTTGTTCATGTTCTTGTTCTTCTTCCTCTTCACAATCTATGTAGAATAATTTATTCTCACCACACTTATGTCCCTTACTGTACTTGCTGTCACAATTAAAGCATAAACCTTTTTCTTTTCTTTCCTCCAATTGTTGAAGTGTCAACCTTGTAGGTTGAGGTGTTTTAGAAGAAGGAGCATTATTCTCTCTATAGATGTTAGGATTGGTCCTTCTAGTAGCCATAGCCATATTTTTACTTTCAACATTTCTTGCCACCCTAAATGCATTCTCCAATGATTTGGGTTTCCAAAGGCGAACGTCATGTTGAATGTTATCTCTTAAAGTTCCTATGAATACATCAATCAAGTGCTCATCTAGAATATCGGTTACCTTTATATTCAATCTTTGGAAGTTCTCAATGTTCTCTGTAACTGAACCCTTTTGCTTGAGATTTATCAATTGGCTAAAGAAGGTATTGCTCCTTGTATCCTCATAGTGTGATATCATTTCTTCCGTGAAAATTGTTCAAGTGACGAGTGATTTACGGGAACAAAGCCATCTATACCATACAAATTGATTGGGTTCTAAATATAAAGAAGCAATTCGTACCTTTTGTGTATGTGGAACATTATGTAGATCAAAGAATTGCTCCATCTGAAGTATCCATGTGATAGGGTCCTTGCCATCAAAATTATGCATATCGATCTTAGGAACGTGGTTGGTCTTCAACCCAAAGTTAGAGTTTCTCCATTATTGATTCACCTTCCTTGTGTCCTCATCATTAATTTCATGGGATACATTTTCACTTTCAGGTGTCCTCTCTATTACAAAAATTTTCAATCCTTCCATGATCTCCTCTTTTAAACCATCCATCTTAGTATTTATTGCCTCCAACTTAGCTTCCATCTCTTGTAGTTCATCTTTTGTTACTGTCTTCTTTTGTAAATAATTTCTGTCCCTACGCATTTCTTCACCTTCATCAAGATTCCAATTATGATTTTCTGGAGGCTTATTTGGTGTAGAAGTTCCCTTTTTGGGTGGCATGTTGGCCAAGTATCACTTTTGAACCTTGATTTTGAGGTGGTTCTGCTAGACAATCTTTCTTTTGCTGTATCTCCAAAGTTTCAGCCCTTTTGGGTATGAAACTTTATTTTTTTAGTTCTCTGATATTTCTTCTCTGCAATGCCACAGGTCTAATCAAAATTGGATGTGCCAAGTGGAATTTACGGTAACTTCCCCACAACTTGCTGATTTTTGGCCTTTCCAGGAGATCTCACTTGTATAGCATGCCTCGCACAAAATAAATGATATAAAATTATGAAACTCATACCAGAAATACTACAGACTGTCCACTATCCAATGAAACTAGTCTCACTCTATTTGGATACTCTAGGAAGAAGTTATGATTGTTTTAGCTGGAACACATTCTTGAGACTAGTTAATAGGACTAGTCAGATACCCTATCTTCCACAGGGTGTATCTACAAAATTTAGGATGACCCAGAAGCTGAAATTTTTACCAAAGATACCTTACTAATTTCTGTGAATAGCCTCCGGAGGTCAGGGTCTGAAACATTACAAAAAAAAATTTATATTGAAAATTCCGCAATGACTCAGTTAAGGATGATTCCAGAACCCTATCTTGTACATGCTGTATGTCCGGAATTATAAGGCCTCCGGAGCTAAAATTTTAACCCAATGTACCTTGATCCATCTAATAAATATCCTCTAAGACGTTCCTTCTTAAAAGTTGTAGAAAAAAAGTTATAGCAAAATTTCCAAGGTGTCTCATATGTAGTAGCGAAACCCCAAGACCTTGAGCTTTGATACCATATGTTAAGAACCAAATATCAATATAGCATAGAAAAACCTCAGAATAAGTACTTAACGCCTTGAAAAAGAGAGACACTCATATAATAAGCCTCTTCAAGGGGGAAACCTCCTTATGCCCACATAAATGTACAATTGCAAGATGATTCAAAATGAAAATGTCTCCTTGGTATATATAGGATACTAGGAGGTATAATTACAACTAATGGACTAAAGTCGACATAAATAAAATAGCATTACTAATATAACATGCCCTAATTAAGGGGTAATGAGCCACTATTTAGGGCTTAACATCAAAGGTATTTCATAAAATGTTGTGACTCCCCACTTCAACTAAATCTCAGAGGCTTTATAAGGTCGATTCTCTTCTGGAAGCGCAAGGTGGCAGAGTGAATTTCTTGAAGGACTTCCTGGCATCATCTTCGACAATGCCAAGATACTACTCGCATTGATATATGCCCATTGTTTGAGCCATCCTAGGATTTTTCTTGGCTATTCTCATGATTAGTGGGATAGGAATCTATGTCCTTCATTCATAGGTACGTTTTGTATGTGATACACTTCTTAATTCGCATGGAAGAAATATTTGATTGGGTGGAAATTATTTTGAATGAAATCTCTTATCAGTTGTCAAATTACATGAAGACCAAGAAGTTTTTCATGTCCTCATATTTGGTATTGGCTACAACGTATTGTAATGTATTTGAAGGACTACCCCCAAGGGGTAATGTTGATGTCGAGAATGGCCCTATTCAATTTTGGTACCCTGTGTTATGGGGGTACAAGGCACCATATAACTTCTACCAAGATCAAGATAAATTCATGAGAAAATTTAGACATATTCTGGTTGGGATGCAACCGTTGATATTTACAGAGGAATCCTTAAATTTCCTGAAGGGAAAAAGAATTTATGTCAATGAGGAGGAATCCACCTGAATCATGCTTTCCGGGTTTGAAGGAAATCCTTTCCTTCTCCCCAATTTTCTCTGCAATAGATATTTTGTTGCTAAAATTTGTAAACAATACAAGTCTTGGTCTTTCTTCTTTAACAAAAATAGGAAGAGGAAGTTTATTTCCTTACCATTCCATGCCGCTGACATTTCAATTAGAGACCAAACTCATTTGGCCGAAACTACTAAATTATTGAATTCATTCCATTTGAAAGAAGAAGAATCCTTCAAATACTTTGATACCGAAGGAAAATTTTCTTCTCATTTATCTTCAATTGGTTATGGTACTACTTTTTCAAGATTTCCAGAAGTCACAGAAGGCGTTGGTGATAATGACCCTAACACTAGTTGAGTAATTCCTAGAAAATAGAAACAAATTTGTAATGATGATTTGGTCACATAGGTCACTTAAAATACCCAGACTAGGAAGACGAAGTTGAAGAAAGAACGTCAATGAGGAAAATGTAAGCAGAGAGGAAAAATAGACTAGTGCACATACTGGTTCTACTCCCCTCCCACATAACAGTTCTTCCTCTACAGATAGAAGCCAAGAGCTTAATGTGAGTAAAGGAGAGCGCGATGAAATATGTGTAGGAGGAGGTGATGGTGATCCAGGAGGCTCCCCAGGTCCAGAAAATGATCAAAAATGAAAATTCTCGGAATTGAATGAAACCAATTCCATTGCGACTGGCTCATCACGTTGATTTCATCCATATATTTACTTTCTCAAATGGGCTCCATATGCAAGAGTTATCACACTTTGATCAGATTCTCAAACATGGAAAAAGTCAACGGTCGAACTGGCAAAAAGTCAATTCTGACATCAGCATGACTTCCCCAAGCTAACTTCATTATGCTGACATGACAGAGACAAGTGGTAATGTGGTAGAGGTAGGTGGTGACATGTGGCAACACAGATGATTGGGTAGATGATGCAGGCATAGACCAATATATGTTTGACACATGGCATGTGGTTGATTTAATGTGGAGGTGTCGCGTTGCCTGCCACGTGGCACCCTGTCGTTGGTGGTTATGTTAAAATTTTTATGGAGCTCATGGGTCTCGATCCCATGACCTGGAGGAGGAGCTAACGCTTTGGGAAACGACCAAACGTCAACACGCCACAATTTTTTTTTGTTATATAAATCACATTAGATTTATTTAAAGTGCAATGTATTGATATGTGGGGCGGAAAAGGGCTGGGGCTAAGCCCCACCCCATGGTTTTATTTAGGCTCTGTGACCACCAATCAACAAGGGGTGCGGGCATTTATTCTTAACTACCAGTGCACGAATTTTGTCACCCTCCACCATATAACTCGGACCTATAACCGTGTGTTGGGCACAAATTGAGTGCGCGGTCCCATGCATAAGCACCACATGACCACAATCCAGGGAGCTAGCGCAATAAAAGGGCCAATGCACAACCCTTTGGGCTGGTGCTTGACCATATGAATCTCATGTGACCTTAATTTAGTGCGCACGCCCAGCCTTAGGGGCTACTCTGTTTGTTTTTAATCAAAAGTGGGTTTCTGCCTAAAGTTTAGCCCAAAATATGTATTTTTTAGGATATTTTGGCCATTTGGAGGGGGATTTGATCCCAAAAAGAGGCTAGATCTTCAGGGGAAGTTGGGCTTCTCTTGTTGGGCCTAAAAACTATATAAAAAAGGCCTCTTGAGCTTGAGAGGTAACTTTTTGATGCAGGGATTTTGAGGAGCAACTTGTATAATTTAGCCATTTCTCATGTTTTGAGAGGCATTTTGGTCATGTTTTTGAGACGAGTTTGATAAGGCATGTATGTATCTGAACAAGGAGGTCTTGTACAACATATCAAAAGCCTTTTGTAACAACAAAGAGTCAATGTAAATAGAACTTGAGCATTTGAAGAGCAATAAAGGGGTCCTCCACTTGGAAGCGGGCCCTGAGACATAGCCAAAGATTGTTGAACTTTGTTAACAAGTTCTTGTGTCTACTTATCTTTCTTTTTTGCCGTTATCTTCTCTTAGTTTGCAACATGGTTTATAATAGCTGAAATATTTAATCATTAATGAGCATCAAGTAAAAGTCATAATTATTATTCCGCAACAAGTTATATAGTTTTATGTGTTTCACATTCTTATCGATCCGATGCATAAAGTACATTAAACTTAACTTGCAATTGTCAGTAAAACCTATCATTTTTAGATCATATGGAGATAACCCTCCTCATTTAAATATGGAGAAAACTCATACTATTGGATAGATAAATAGGAAAATGAGTGATAGAAACAAAAGTTCTCAGAACCCTAAAGTCCCAGAAGATGATTTAGTTGAGATGGAAGTTGATAATAACACCCAAATCCCCGAATGGACAGTAGTACATATATCTGAAAGTTAAAAACTGGCGGAGGAGATTTCTCGTGAGGGACCGACAATTTTTTAGGATCAATACTTAACTTTACATAATACTAAATACAATAAAGAAGATAGAAAAGTGCAGATAGAAATAATTCATGTTAAGAATAAAAAGGTTACAAAAAAGAGGAAATCAGAGGTGGATGTTTCAGGAGTTGGACCTTATGGAATACTCAAGTTGTTGGATTACTGAGAGGGGGGGTGAATCGGTAATAGTGAAATATAATCATTTTTCACCATAAAATGCAAGTGTTATATCAATGTAGCGTTATCATCCAATAGTTGCAGAGTAAATAAAAATTGAATAAATGAGCAATCACACACATACACAGTACACCAGTGTTTTACATGGAAACACAAAGCGGGATAAAACCACGAAACACTTTTTCTTATATGTCTTTAAGAATTACATTCATTGGAAGCACCAACTTCCTTTGTTTTCCAGCTGCAACTAGAAGGAGTCTCCAACCCCCTAGTTTCTCAGGCTACAACCTCAGGGAAGCTCAAACTCCCCAATTCTCTAGCTACAACCAGAAGGAGGCTACAACCCCCTATGTTCTCTGGCTACAACTGGAAGGTGGTTACAATCACATGTCCTTGCCTCGTCCAACCACCCTAAAATATAAGTAGAATGATGGAACCACTATCACCCTATCAATGTTTTATATACTGTCGTAACAACCTGTACCACTGCCTCGCAACCAACCTGTACTACTGCCCTGCAATCAACGTGTACCTGAATTGAACATGTATCAACCAAAATACAATAGATACGCGACCTACAGTTCTGCAACCTGCGTATGTACGCGCCCTATCTATACAATAGCATGCGTATGTACGCGTCCTGTCTGTTATGAAGCCTGTGTATGCCTTCTAAAACTAGGGATACACAACCTATAGTTATGAAACATGCGTATGTATGCGCCTTGTCTATACAATAGCCTGGGTACGTACGTGTCCTATCTATTATGCAACCTGCGTATACCTTCTAAAAAATAGGGTTTTCTTTTTCTGAAAACTTCTAACCCTCTGCAACTTCTTTCACATAGATTTGCAACCTGTCATTGTATCTTGACTGTAACTGTACCCTATGCATGCATCCTCATACATAACCTTTACCCAAAAACTCTATATCTCTCTCTAGTCATGTGCCATATGAGTGTGTGTAATCATGAAAAAGTATAATAACCCTCACATGATCTAGTCATCAAACCCTTTATGATATTCAACCTCTCAATACATCAACCAATTCACAAATACAAGCTCTCAACCATGTACCACAAAAAACCTTAACCATATGACAAGAAATACAAGATGTGCCTCAACTCTAACAAGAAGTGTCAATGATAAATATTGATTATACCAACAATGATATGACTTATATAGAAGATCCCATGCAATCACTAGTCTCTCTAGGGAGAATCCTCAAATCTCCATAACCATTTCTCATGCATACATCAAAATCCAACTACTCATAGAAATAAGACATACCTTTTGAACCAATGGATAGATCTGATGTATCTGAGCCACCTTCCTGGAAGCTTGATCTCAGAATCTAGAGCCTCGTCATCTTCATCTTCTCAAGTTTCTATTGCTTTTCCCTCATGTGCGCGCCCTAATACACTCCCAGCCCGCGTATGTACGTACCCTAATACACTGTTAGCCCACGTACACCTCAGAAATTAGGGTTTTTTAGTATTCGTTGTAATTCTGAAACTTTCGTCGTCAACCCTTCGTTCTACCTCAGACTTTCACAACTTCAGATGTATCAATGAGTACTTGCAATAAGGCTTACACAACAATATATATTCAATATGTTTAAGTGTGATTAAATGAGCGAGCCTTACCTCTTATTTATACTCTCATGTAGCATCCTCAAGGGGTTACCTTTTAACCATCTTAACCCACTTTCATTATTTTAGGGTTAACCCACTTATAACCATTTGTCCACTTAACTTGACCACTTTCCAAAATTAGTAAGTTCTCCATTAACTTTATTATTTAAATAATTTCTTTTGCATCCTCTTTCACTTATACTACACTCATCACTTCACTTTATTATTCAAATAATTTCTTCTTTGCAAACACTTTGACTACTTTGACATTTTGGGGCTTCTAGATGACTCATGAGGGTTCTCCAACTTCACATGGCCATAACTCTTTAACCGTGAGGAGTTATGTGACATTCCACATACCACCGAAAATGGCATGATATGTACTATCCATCTAGAATAGTCTTAACTACAAATATATCAAAACTCATACCATTATCCATCAAACATACCTGGGTCCATTACCCAAACCTTTGTGCTACCGTAATTTATTCAAGGGTTGACATCAATGAAAACCAACCCAATTAATCAACGATCTCCCTCTTTGGTATTGATGGCAACACTCTGATGCAATACTGAAGTCATGTCATGCAATAATGAATTCATATCTGTTAAGCCCTAATATTGGCTCATTACCCCTTAATTAGGGCATATTACATTAGTAATGTTATTTTATTTATGTCGACTTTATTCCATTAGTTGTAATTATACCTCCTATTCTCCTATATATACCAAGGAGACATTTTCATTTGGAAGCATCTTGTACTTGAACATTTAAGTGGGGTAAAAGGAGGTTTCCCCCTCGAAGAGGCTTATTATCTGAAATTATCTCCCTTTCAAGGCATTGAGTACTTTTTCTGAGGTTTTTCTATGCTACATTGATATTTGGTTCTTAACATATGGTATAAGAGCTCAAGGTCTTGGGGTTTCGCTGCTGCATATGAGACACCTTGGAGTTTTCGCTATAACTTGTTTTCTACAATGTTTCAGAAGGAACGATTTGGAGGATATTTAGTAGACAGATCAAGGTATGTTGGGGTGAAATTTTAGCTCCTGAGGCCTTATACTTGCGGAGATACAATCTGTACAAGATAGGGTTATGGAATCATCCTAAACTGAGTCATTGCAGAATTTTCTCTATAAACAAGTTTCTGTAACGTTTCAGACCCTAAACTCTAGAGGATATTCACAGAAATTAGTAAGGTTTCTATGGTAAAAATTTCAACTTCTGGGTCATCTTAGATTTGTAGATACACCCTGTGGAAGATAGGGTATCTGACTAGTTTCAAGAAGGTGTTCTAGGTAAAAATATCGTAACTTCTTCCTAGAGTATCCAAATTGAGTGGGACTAGTTTCATTGGATAGTGGACAGTCTGTAGTATTTCTGGTATGATTTTCAGAATTTTATATCAATTATTTTGTGCGGGGAATGCTATACAAGTGGGATCTCTTGGAAAGGTCAAAAATAAACAAATTGTGGGGAAGTTACCGTAAATTCCACTTGCCACATCTAATTTTTATTAGACCTATGGCATTGCAGAGAAGAAATATCAGAGAACTACATAAAAGAAAGTTTCATACCCAGAAGGGATGAAAGTTTCGGTTATCGAGAACATTGAGAACTTCCAAAGATTGAATATAAAGGTAACTGATATTCCAGATGAGCACTTGATTGATGTATTCATAGGAACTTTAAAGGATAACATTCAACATGAGGTTCACCTTTGGGAACCCAAATCATTGGAGAATGCATTTAAGGTGGCAAGAAATGTTGAAAGTAAA